>JALHBX010000570.1:0-12393 GCA_024340025.1 Tolypocladium tundrense | reverse complement strand
GAGGTCCCTCGCTTGTTCCCCCTCCCCCCCCCCCTTTCTCCGAAATGCTGAACTCTCCATAACATATGGCACTTGCCAAACTTGGCCAACCCAACCACATTAAATCGTGGGTGAAACACTGACTTCAGGACCACAAAGTTACGCTACCAAAACAGACCGTGACACCAGAGTGACGAGGCAGACATGGAAGCGGTTTTCCCAAGCGGGGAAACTACCTTACTACGATATCGAGACCACCAAAAGCGGCGGCACCTCCCGCCTGATTCAGTAGCGCTTTCTAGTTTACCCTCTTCAGGAGCATCTGAAGTAGCCTCGTGTGACAGAGTTTAAACTGAAAATGCGGAGAAATAGTGGTACACCATTGTGGCTGTACGTAGTACCTCTGCGGGGGATCAACCCTAGCGCCTTGGAATATTTAAAGTCGGCAAGGTCGGTCTAGGTCTGCCTGTCTTGCGTGTCATGGTCTCATGACTTTATTGTGCTAATTGCTACATCCGTATCAAGCCTGAACATATTCGCTGCATCGGACAAGCCTACCGGTAACTGGTGGATATAATATTGAGGTCTGGCCCGGGGCGCGCTACAAAATTTCGTCGTTCGCCTGGTACATGCATGAGAAGAGAAAATCATGGCTTCTCCAGCTGACATTGACCATCTTCTATTCAGCGTCCCGCTGACCGAATTTACTGCCCACCGCAATAAGAAGAACCCCCCTACTGTCGACTGGTCCTCGGAGGGCTGCACATCTTCTCCCGACAATCCCTTCGGCTTCTCATATCTCCCAGCCTGCCACCGTCATGATTTTGGCTACCAGAACTACCGCTTCCAAAACCGCTTTACAAAAGCTGCCAAGGCCAAAATTGACCTAAACTTCAAGAAAGAGTACGCTTTTACCTCCTAGCTGTACTGAGTTTGCCTTACGGCCGCGGGTTTCGTGCCATGCAGGCATCCAGCATTATAAATAAGGCTTGTGAGCTGTCTGCAGCAGTACAACACTAACCAGTCGTTGATAGCCTGTACTTTCAATGCCAAGCGGTCCCTGCCACGAGGGCCTGTCAGAAGCTCGCCGATGTGTATTATTCCGCCGTGCGCTTGTTTGGAGGTAGCGATGCTACCACTCGCAGGATCCTCGGCGCCGAAGCTACCAAGGGCGATGAGCAAAGGGAGCTCATGAAGACCTATGAGAATGCCGTGGCCGAATATAACAAGGCCGTCAAGGATGCCCAGGAGGAGGGTCTATTGCCTGTCCTAGACTGGTAGGATGGTCTTCAGGTCTTCTTGCAACTGACTTTTTTCTACTCCGCACAGGGACTGGTTTTCCCATCGAAGATGCCCGTGTCTGGCAGCATGCTGGCCTGTATATTCAAGTGTGCTCTTGGTGACGGTACGGAGACCTATCCACACTGGAGCTTTAATTTTACCCGTGTGCGGCGCGATGCATGAAGTAGGCAGTACCGCCTCGCTGATTGTGATCGGCAGCTGATGTCCAGCTGGAATGTAAGCAGACATCCGCTACTCGGAGATGGGCGCCAAAATGAATCGAGGGGGGAGGGGCATAATTTTTGTTGGAACAATTGAATGTTAAGTTTTGCCACAGAAGCTACACGGGATTTACGTGCATCACGTCACATCGAAGTCAGAATAATTGAATAATGCCCAATCAGCGGATACACAGCATCAGGAGAATGAAAGCCGGTACAGAGACAATATCGTGGACTCGTTAGATAGGGAATAGCCCAAGCTTCGTGACAGTTAAGGATGAAAAGAAACACAGATCCATTGAACCCGCGACCCAACATATTTCCCCCTTGGATTCACCATCGAGCCCTTTGGCTATAGCCTATAGCCAGTAAACCCCATTTTGTTCTCCTTTGAATCCTTCATTGCAGAATGCATCCCCGAGTCCAACAGCCTTCCAATATTAGTAGCGCTCCATAATGAGGCGTGTCTTCAGCGAGTCCTGTGCAAGAAACCAGCCCTTGTCCTTCAAGTAGTCGGCGAAGGAGTCGTGCTGGGCCAAGGCTTCTGTACGACTCTCCGTCTTGAAAGACGCCTCGACAATATATTCAAGGCCCGAGCCCTCCTCGTTGAGGATGGGCCAGATCTCGATGTACAGCCGCATCCCACTCCAGGTGCCAATCGAGCGCTTGGCGAGGACAGGGCCAAAAATTCGCGATTTCGCCAACACGCCAGTGCCCCAGCTACTGATTTCCCAGTCGACGAATTTGTCGGGCGCTTCGTCGATCAGCATCGCGCGCGACTCCTTCGTCCCTGGTAGGCCCATCCCGCTGTTCCCAGAATCCTTCGCGGATTTCTTGCGGCTAATGGAGAGTGTCTGCACCTGGTAGCCCCATTCGACCTGCGCGTCGTATTTCGCCGCGTTGGCGTCAAACCCATCTTCAGTAGCCTGGGTAAGCGCGGCGTCAATGTCGCCGTCCGCGATGGGATACCGCTTCTTGTAAGTCAGCTCGATCTTGTCCTCGTTCTCAGTCTTGCGAATGCGGGGGCTCCAGCCGGCGGCATAGATATCCCTAGAGCAGGTGTCGAGAAATTGGACATTCAGCTCAGTGACGGTCGGGCTCATGTCGAAGGCCGATAGGACGGTGCTCGTGAGCTCCTTGTCCGGGCCGAGTACCGCAGTGGATTTGAGCAGGAGCTTAATCTCGTAGTCGGGCGTCATATTGGACGCTCCCTGCACTGGGGGGGCCACGAAGATGGTCATGGCGAACAAACGGCGCGGGAAGAAACATAAGATAGCTGTGAGTTTGCGGGCAGGTCTCAAATGAAGCGATCTGGGTAACAGAGCAATAGTAGGGTAGGTGTTGTATGACTGCTCTTAATTAGAACTCCAAGAACCATCTCACCGGGCGCGGGATATGAGTAGCTTAGGGAGCTTGAGGCCACTCCCAGGTAGCACTGGAATGCATGGCGTTATAGTTGATTCGTGTTCGTGAGATATTCCTGCCTGAGGCTTCCCATATGTAATATTCTACCAGGGGGGACCAGCCAGATTTCAGCTCGGCGTGCAAGCGCGAAAACAACTGGCGATAATCTACTGGCGGCAAATGCGGCTGATATACCAGCCGGAGCCTGGTCCAGGTTGCGAACAATACGAGTACTTGATGGCCATCGTAGACCAATGGCACCGGCAGTCATATAAGCCTGAATTGTCGCGCAGATGTGACTACCTCGAATGAGGGCAGAAAGGATCTTCTGCCGTCCACATGACCTAGCCCGGATGTTCTAGATTCGAGTTTTGGAGGCTGCTGGAGGGGAAAGGGATATAGCTCTTTATTGAAAGTCGAGGGTGTGTGAGTTAAAGTGCAAATGCACCTTTGCAACTACTTAACGAACAGGAGCGCCGTCCATCAAGTGCACCATGGCTTGTTTAACTGCAGTTTGGGAACTCGCCATCCGCATTTGTTACCACCGCGGTTAATAGATAGCAGACACAAAATGTGAGCCCCCATTTCTTCCACTAGCTGATCTTGTCCTTTTCTGCAGCGACAGTGTGACACGCACTCGGCGGCTTAAAACAATACATAGATCCTTGCGGACACAGTGCAGCACATGTAAAGCGGCGGGGCTACGATTTCGTCGAGAGCCGAAAAATGTGGCCACCATACCAGACAGCTCAACGTCTGCAACGTGGAGGCGAGGGACGGGTCTCGCCGTTGGCGAATTCTAATATTTGTAGGTACCCGTCCAAAAGGGCCCACAAGATCGTGGCGTCTTTGAAATGGTCCCAACTGCCAAATGGTCGTGTGGCTGCGCCATCATGTGCCACAGCATCGCCGTAGCTGAAGTTATCCAGCCCCCGTCGTCTCCCATTCGCGGTGGCCACTGATTAAAAACATTGCACTTGCAGCAGCTGATTGGTAAGTTTTGTCCCACGTTGAGAAGTAGAACTTAGGTGCCGCGGTAACATGCAAATAAGTAACTTCTTGAAACCTAGATGCCTTCCTTCCCACCACATGGTCGACGACAACCGAGCGATCCTGAGCATATGCTTAAATCCATAGCGGGAACCTCAAGAGCCATCTACGGATGAATGTAGTGGCTTGTTTCATGCAAGTCACGGCTCTCAGGTCTGCTCAAAGAGTATGGTCTCATCCAACCTCCGGCATGTAAACTCTAACTGCGATCTCGATGCCAAAGCCACCTCTGCCACCTTTGTCACAGCTGACACTGTGAGCAGAGGTAAGCTCTGTGTGTAACCGGCCACGTCTCCTTTGATTCGATTCTGGCCAGCGCAAAACGTAGCAGGCTTCAGCATCCGCCAGGATAGCAAAGAAAGGCGCTGGCAGAATCGTCACCAAGGCATCGGCGGCTTTTTTTATGTAGCATCGACATCAAACCGGCTGTTCTTGCTACTAAGTGATGAAGAAGAAGTGACACAGAGCGTGTACATGAAAGAGACGGTGCAGACCCATGCTTGGGCGGAACCGACACACCTATAAGAGAGAACGTTTTCTACATCAGCATCTTCAAATTCATCCTCTAAACAGATCAGCACTACATCTACCACTGCTAGGTCCTACCGAGCCACCTACTTCTTAATTCCAAGCCCTCTATTAGGCGTCGTCATAATGTCTTCCTGCTGCTTCATCATTCCCCCTTTCCTCCTCCGCGGCATTGCAGATTCAACTGCCAACTCAGACAGTATCCGCAAGGATGCTCGAGAATCCCTCGCCGCCCGTGATGACGTGAATAAATTCCGGCAGGAATACATTAGGAAGATAACCCAGTCGCGTGCAGTTGATTCGGCTGAGCCTGCATGCCGTGCTTCACCGTTCATCCCCGAGAGCCTTCTGAAGCATCTGTCCGCCTCGGATGCTGTCGATGAGACGACTCGCACTCAAGCCAAGAGAGACCTGAAGCAGCTCCAGACACTCAAGCCCAACGTCCCGGCAGCGCAGAAAGGTAACGTCAAAGCCCATAAGTAACCTCTGATGATATGAACAAGCTGACAATCCTTAGGTCTGGCTGCCAAGGGTCAGCATCGCAAGGAAACCTCATACCGTTCCGTACATGATGCACAGAATTCGGAGAACTTTAGCGATCTTCCCGGTAAGCGTATTCGCGCCGAAGGGGAGAGCGCCGTCAAGGACAAGGATGTCAACCAGGTTTTCGATAACGTGGGCCACGTACTCGACTTTTACAGAAAGCATTTTGAATGGGACTCGATTGACGGCAATAACGCGGACATCATTAGCTCCGTTCACTTTGGCAGCCACTTCCAAAATGCCTGTTAGTACCTCTATCAATGCAGTCTATATACTATACGAATACGTGCTGATAGAGCCTAGTTTGGATAAACGATCCAGACTCGGGTTTGAAGCAGATGGTTTTTGGCGATGGTGGTGATTTCCTGCGCAACTTCACCAATTGCATCGATGTCATCGGGCACGAGCTTGCGCATGCTGTCACCGAATTCACAAGCCCTCTCATGTATGAGAGCCAGTCTGGCGCCCTAAACGAGCATGTATCCGATGTCTTTGGCATTATGTTGAAGCAGAAAATCGAAAAGGAGACAGCGGACAAGGCAGACTGGCTCATCGGCGAATATTGTATCCTGCCCGACGTCAAAGGAATCGCCCTACGAAGCATGAAGAACCCAGGAACGGCCTTTGATGATCCGCGTTTTGTAGGCCAACTGCGAATAATTCTCTGAGTGGCTTCGGCTAACGCACCATAGGGCAAAGACCCCCAGGTGGATAACATGGCCCAGTTTGAAGTGATATCTGAAGACGGTGGTGGCGTTCATATCTACTCCGGCATCCCTAATAAGGCGTTCTTCCTCGCATCCGTTTCGTTCGGCGGGTTCTCGTTTGAAAAGGCAGGCCAGATATGGTGGAAGGCAATGACCTGCAATAGGGTGCCGGTTATGTGCAACTTCATGCAATTTGCCGATGTGACGGTCGAGTGTGCGGAGGAGCTGTTTGGTGTACAGGCTGCCAAAACGGTGCGCAAGGCCTGGCATGACGTTGGTGTCACCCGGAGAATCTAGTTCTCGGGATGGCTGCACCTTGCTATCAGTGATCATGTCGGCTTTGGGCGAGGATGCACTTGTGTTCTCTGGAATATTTTCTCTTTTCGCTGAGTTTCAGGATATTTGGGTTTCACTCAGGAACGTTCCCATCCCCGTTGCCAATGGTAAAAGCTTCAAATTGTACTCTAGAGTAGTAAGAAAATGTTCTGGTTTGCTTTATTTTTGCACACCGTCATTATTATACTTAGAAGCTCCAAGGACCAATAACGGCGAGCTTAGTTCGAATGTGGCAATACGGAAGTTTTCTTCAGGGAATGCCGCAAACGTACTCCTACTTCCCCCAAATACCGCAAATAATTCCCCAGAGCCACCTTCTTGGGCACCTTGACATAGGAAAACGGGTGCAGTTGAGCAGCAGAGGTGAGTGTAGTGTGATGTAGTGTAGTGTGCGCTGATTCCGCTTAAAGCTTGGTGGACAGACAGTGGCCGGAATCTCTTCGCTTTGTTCAATGAGATACTACTACAATGGCCGTGCAACTCGGTGACTGATGGCTGTGCAAACTGAAAATGACCGCTAGATAGCTTTTGCTGAAGCATTGGATTCTCTCCTTGTTCAAGCCCTGTCATACTGAATGATGATATGTGGCCCAAAAGAAACGCCGCACTGGTAAGATACAAGAGTCACGGATGCATCTCATGCTTTCAACAGGAGGGCCCAAGCCACGCAAAATGGTCTCCCACTTGAACCAAATATAAGGCCCTTTGATCTCCTTAAAGGCCCTGCCTTTGTTCAGAAGCCCTCATCTGCTTAGTTTCCAAACAGTCCCAGCCACAAATCCTTCAAAATGGCCCGACCTGCCCAAAATCTTCCCTAGCTTCGTCCAAGCCAAGCTCAGCGACAGGAACAACCTTCAAGTCAAAGACACAGTCGCAGAAGCATTTTCTTGTTCATAATGTGCTATACCAATGTTATTCGCGCTCAGAGGTACCTTCTGCAGCACCGCAATATGCCTCGGAAACCCTTATTCCGTCATATGCTTGGAAGCCATAGCCAATGGTGGGCAAATTGGCCGGTGCAAGCTCGGGTGCTCACCAAAGGAGGACACCATATGGGTAACACGATGCGGAATGTGCAGCCAGAAGAACGACAGGACAAAGTGGCTTGCCAAGCTGTAGAGTAACCCATATTCTACGTCGCTGTGTAGCGGACCAGTCTATATATCTTAGAGCCCGCTTCATCAAGCGATGGGTCGTGCCATTTTCATGTAAAGTCTTGTCAATTGGAAGGGGAAAGTGATTCCTTTCATCTTGGGCTGTTTAGGCTCTGATGCCTGACTAACTGTGGTCTTGATGTGGATCTTTGTTGTCACTGCTACATGCTTTGTGTTTACTGATGGTGATGCACTGCAAATCGCTGCTGATTCAGTTCTACATTTGCGTATGACGCGTTCAGTCACTAATGGGAGGTTGTCGGCAGACAGTGGTTGTCGCCAGCGAGCCTGCTCACGGACATCAGACAGCCCTGGATGTGCATCAATGATCCTTGGTGGAACAAGGTACTAAGAGGGGATATGACCTGGAGTTCAAAGTAGCAACCAGCCAACCACACGTATAAATTGAGCCGCTTCGCCCACCTAGAAGATTGTTCCTTCTTCCTCACAGTCGCAGACAAGCCTGGCTATCACCAACCTCCTCGAAACCATCAAAACCTTGCCGACCGCAACAATCCTCGCACACAGGAGTATTAACACTTTATTCCTTCACCATGTGCACTATAACGTACCATATAAGCAAATGTTCCACTTGTCTCAAGATCTTGAGCCAGTGGAACCAGCCCCCCAAGGAATGTGCGGAGGCCAGGAGCAACAGACTTGTCTTCGAAAACAGATGCATTCGACGGCTGGGCACATGCAAGGAGGGGCTGCGAGAGAGGGACGATATCACCTTCGCGGAAGTTGATTGTGAAGAATGCGTGCGAAAACGCCAGGGGGAGGCAGTTTAGGATGAAGTGGCACATCCGGAATCCCCCCACCGAAGAGCCAGCTAGTGGCTGCGGTACTGCAAGAGAGGAGCAGCCTGTCACTAGGATGCCCGTCTTGGCTATACGGTCTTTAGTATTGGACGTAAGATGCACGAACACCAAGGTTACAGAGTGGTTATTGTTGCGGATGAATTGCGTGCAGTGATTTGTAGGCAGAATTTCAACCCAGATTTCGAGAACATCCTTTGTACATCGTTAGCTCCCTCATTCAAGGTCCTCAGCTCGCACCAAATTTACGGCGCATTCACAAATCCTAATTATATACCTGATTCACCAGTAACTGGTGGTTCACATGCGAGACAACACATCAGCGATAAGACAAGGGATTCAGGTGACCAACTGTTGAACGCCCTCGCCCTCCGTTTCACTGAGGCGTCCACTTTGTCCAACCATAACCACATGCCGCCATTGAGCTTGAACTAACAACAGCACGCTCTAGGAGCGTTTCGTGAAAACCAATTGGCACCCATCCTATGCTGAGAATTAGCACAAGCCACGAGACGGAACAAAGACTGAAGACGAGTCAATAGCAAGTCCTTACCATCGGAAACAGTGTAGCAAACACTCTAATCTCCTCTGACCTCTCCGTAGCATGATGCTTCCAGTCGAGCTCTAGCGCCGCTTTGCCGATCATAGCCGCCATAGATAGCGGCACATAACTCCTTGCGAGACAGTCGTGAGCCCCCGCACCGAAGACGAGCCAATTTTTGGTCTTGGACTCGGCGTCCCCGGATATCCAGCGCTCGGGGTCGAATGCATCGGGGTTGGGGTACACATCCTGGTCATGTAGAGCTGGGTAGCAGGACGGGATAATCAAGGAGCCCTTGGGGACGGTGTAGTCGGGCGTGACAGGGAAATTCTTTGTTGCAAGGTAGGGAACGAAGATGACGGGTGGTCTGTGGCGGAGGATCTCTTTGATGACTGCCTTGGTGTAGACGAGCGACTCCAACATGGGGAGATCACAGGGCTTGCTTTTATCGCCGCCCCGTGCGGCCAGGTTCTCTTCTCGCACTCGGTCAAGTACATCGGGCCGCTGGGCGAGGACTTGGAAGACCCAAGTTGTGGCACTGCTGGACGCATCCTGCGATGCAAAGAGGAAGGTGAACAGCGTCTCGCCTATCTCCTCGTTGGTGAACTCGCGGATCAGATTCGCTGGCTTCTCCACGTCCACCTCCCCCGCGGCGATTCTCTCGCGGTATCGCTTGGACTCCATCATGTGGAGCACCCAATGGTCCACGATGGACGTGGGCGTCGCGCCGGTGGCCATGTTTGCCTTGCACGCCGCCGCACATTTTGCGAACTCGATGTGTACAGCATCAGCCGTCCGCTTCCCTAGCCAGGTCTTTGTGAACGGAATGTACATCGCCAGGGGGATATTGACTAGCTCAAGGGCGGCAGTAACAAGGTAGAAGTCGTCGGCGATCTTCTTGACCGCATCCTGGGATATGTAGTCACCGAAGAAGGTGCGGCATGAAAGCGCACAGTTGATCTCGCGGAACAGGGCCATGAACTCCATTGGACGCCCCTGATTCACCTTGCTGGCGGCGACGAACTTATCGAAGTAGTCGATCAATACCTTCTCTTGGACCGGGAGGTAGGTGGCCAAGGCCTTGTTGGTAAACAGAGGAGCCAATCCCCTCCGGTAGTCGGTGTGGGCTTTGCCCTGAAGGAAAACCCATGATTTATGGCCTATGATGTCTTTTGCGATGGGTACTATGCATGGCTCGGCGTATGAGGGCGACTTGAAAACCTTGTGGGCTAGGTCTCGATCGGAGGTGAGGACGACGAATCTGCAATGTAAAGAATAAGCAGGGCGCTTTCAAAGGCTTGTTGAGTCTGACGAGATGGCAGTGGTCGAGGGCACATACTTGTGGAAGATGGATACACAGCTGAGAGGTCCCCTCGCCCACTGTTCAAGATACGCTTCGAACTTTGGATGTAGTGACTGGACAAATGGGCCCATGAGCGGAATTTTGAACGTAGGTCCAGCAATGGAACCCTTTCGCTTGATGTACATTACTAGAGACGGCGTCAGCGGGCTGAAGTATCTCATGGACTCGACACTCCGGTTACCTTGGTCATAAACCACCACGCCCAGCAGAAAAGTCACGACGTATTGCCAGGTGGACCAGCCCGCAAGGAAATCCGGCCGAGCGCCTCGCAACTGGGAAGTGCCGAAAGGCCATGTCTGCAGCAGCTCTGGCTGAGCGCTGGAGGTGTTGGCGATCTCAGCAGCCATGTTGGGGTGCTTGATGGGTCGAGCTTCTCAACTTCTGGCAAACAAGAATCGGGTACTCCATGCCTTTTTTATATGAATGGAATCGGTCTTGCGGCCTGCGGGTGGACCTCCACGTGTGGGAACGAGTTAACAAGAGGCAACGCATGTTCTCGCTCGGATGGTTCCTTGCAAACAGGGGTTCAGGCTACCGAACTAGGACTAGACTCCGAAACTCCTGCAGATGCCAGGACGGACGGCGGGGTCTAGTCCCCATTCGGTCAGGCCTGAAGCAATACGTATCCGTACAATCCGGGCTCTGTAGGAAGCGCCAACACTCTTCCTCCTTGTGTTGCTCAAATCCAGGGAACGCACCTGAACCTGACTTGCCTCTGCTGAAATGCGCCAAACCCTCCGCCGGTCCTGTGCCGCGTGCGCCAAATCCAAGCACAGCTGCGACCTCCACACGCCGCGCTGCTCTCGCTGCGTCAAGCGCAAGGTCCAGTGCGTCTATGCGAACGAGCCCTTGACGGCGCCGCCGGCAGCTCCCGGGCGGGAGGACGGCGGATCGATAAGGTATCTCGAGGGATCTAGCGCTTTAATTGGCTACAGATTCGGGCCTCTTGATCCTTTCGATTCGTACCCGCAGACGAGACTTCCCCGGGAACACGTTCAGCGTCTCATCCATAGCTGTACGTGCGTCTTCGACCGGCGTCGTTGATGAAAGCTTGGCTTACCAATCCAGTTCTCCACAAGATTGCTTTCCAATACTACCCTCTCGACCTGAACGCAACTTCAAATCCGTTTCTCATCTCTTGGTGGCCACTTGCTCTGGGCGACCCAGCACTATTCCACGTCTCACTGCAGACAGCATGTCTTGATGAGGAGTTGTTGGCCCAGAAGGGCTTTCAAACCTCGGAACTCCTCATGGCCGACTCTGTGTCCTTGCTCCGACGCAAAGTTGAAGACGCGTCGCTGGCTGTACAAGACGGGACTATAAACTCTGTCATCACCTTGGCAACTATCGAAGTGAGATTGTCTCTTGAGCTTCCTGTCTCCATTTCTCTTATTTTCTGAACCCATCACTGATATCTCACGGCCTTCAGTTTGGCAAGGGCAATATCAAGGTTAGCGAAATGCACATTGATGGAGTGAAAAGACTGGTCAACATGAGAGGTGGCATCAATTCAGTGAGACAGACCAGCCCGCTTACTGCGAGAATGGTCAGCTGGTAGGTCACCCTTGATCACATAGATGGCATTCTACTTACATGCCTAAAGGGTATCGATGCTCATCATGGGCCATCCTCAATTCGAGACCCAGGATGACGTCGGCGATGGAGATGGCATTCCTCCCATCCCGGAATGGCAGTTGGACCCGACCGCCTTTCATCACGATCTATCCGCGCTCAGCAGTACTGATGTCGACTATGCAGTCAGGAATGTCTTCATCCGTCTCCGCAACGTCTTCCAACGGTCGCAGCGGATACCCTTCCCAACCACACGGCTCCATGACCTCACATGTTTTGTCGTTCACCGACTTCTACTCTCCGCTTCGGACACGACAAACCCTCAGTCGTCACCGATCACCGAATGCATTCGCTACGGAATCATACTCTACATGCTCATCATTCAGGGGCCGACGTATTACTCGCATGCACTCATATTGAATACTATTGTCACCCGGTTTTCAGAGCATCTCAAGCAACTCGAATCGACACCTCGTGTGTATGATTCGCTTGATGTCTGGCTTCTTGCTATTGGAATGGTAGCTTCGACTGGCACAACCAATTACCAGTGTTTTATGGAGAGTGCACGGGCTTTGGCTGCCTCTCTGCAGCTGGAAAATTGGAGCGATGCCCTCGCCCGCATCAAGAGCGTCCTGTGGTTGGAGACACTGCAGGGCGAAGATATCTTTCGAACTCACTGGGATGTTATTCTTATACCATTCTTACTCACAACCCCACCTCAATCTCTTTCAGGCACACCTCCTAATGTCAGGTGAGGGCTTATTTTAATGTAAAGTCCGTCGCTGCAAATTCCCCGCCGCCCGTCACCGCCTGCCTTGCTCAGGTAATCCGCCCCACTTTCAACCTCACGCAGCTTTATGGATTTCTATAAACCGACCACACTTCCCCCCCCCCCC
>JALHBX010000569.1:0-26125 GCA_024340025.1 Tolypocladium tundrense | reverse complement strand
GGGGGGGGTGGCAGAGGGGCCATCTTCCCGGCCCGAAGACCGGTCTCGCTTCTCCTCGTATTTTTTGCTGCTCGACTTCTTCTTGTTCAGGGTCGGAGTCTCGTCGTCAAAGGTCTCGATGTAAGGTTTGGAATAGCGCTTCTTTTCGTCCGCCTCCCGCTTGATCTCCTTGTCCCTCTGCTTCTCCCGCTGCTTCTTCTCGGCGCGACGCGCTTCCTTGGCGTCCTTCTCCGCGCGTCGAGCGTCTTCCGCTCTTCGTCGTCGATCACGCTCCCGCTCTTTTTCCCGGTCTCTTGCATCTCGTTCCCTTTCTCGTTCTCTCTCCACTTCCCGCTTGGATGGCCTTTCGACGTAACCCGCTTCCCGTCTGGATGACCGCGCAGGTCCGGCGTCAAATATGCGGGGACCACGGCCGATCTCGTCCTCCCACGACCGAGAAAAGTTGGTGTACGGCTTGGAGGCGGGAGGCGGCGATCGGCCCGGCTTGGGCGCCGATCGTGCAGGCTCAGCGGTGTAGACGTTGTACTCCTTGGGCGAGGATCGAGGCGTCGAGATGTTGGCCTTGGCCTGGAACTGCTTGCGCAGTTCGGCCAGCTTGACTTGGTCGTCGTATCTTTGGCGCTCGTTGTCGTCGGAGAGGAGTTCGTAGGCTTGCTGGACCTGTTGGAACTCGTCTTGCTTCTCTGACTTGAGTTTAGGGTCCTGCACCTTGTCGGGATGGCATTTCAAGACCAGCTTGCGGTATGCGGACCGAATTTCCGGAATCTGTGCATCTTTGGAGACGCCGAGAATCTTGTACGGATCGGGTGGAAGGGGTGTCATATTGAGTTGTCGAGGCTGGCGAACGCCCTCGAGGGACCGTGTAGTTCAAAATCGGGGAGTGGAAAGGCTAGCAGGCCTTTCTCACCGATGTTCGGACGGCGATTTGCTGAGCGCGAGGGCTCTGCTGCGTTGGCTGGGCTGGCGTGAGGTATTGCACGATAGTCCAGGCCGGTCGTGATCAGAGTTTGGCGTAAAGTGGCAAGATGGCGGAGATGCGCGTTAATGGGAGGCCAAGAAGGAGAGGACAAAATGCCGCACGAGAAATCGAGGCAGCCCTTTGTCCAGCCTCGTGCAACTTCCCTGACAATGAGGAGGGAAGTGCGGTTCCTGACAGACTGCTGTTCGTCCGTAGTTCCAGGTCGCACAACTGGGCGCGGCGGTGGTGGTTGGTGTCCAGCTCTTGGGTCGCCCCGGGTCCCTTTGGGGTGGCTGCTGAAGAGTGATGAGGTCACGGGCTTCCAGGGGTTGTAGGGGGTGTTGATTCGCCGGGGGGCTGGGGGGACGGATGGGGGCAGATCAGACACCAGCAAACCGAGGGCGGGGCTAATCCGTCCAGTGAATGGCCGTGGAAGCGTTCCAGTGGCTCCGGCGGGTGGTGGATGGCCGATGGATGGGTGAGGGCGTCAGGCAAAGCAAAGCCCGCAGAAGCCAGGCAAGCGGGCCTGGTGAGTGGTCGAGGGGTGCTGGTGGGTGTGACTGTGGGCTCGGCCGCCGTGTGCTGTGCTGCGTGTGAGCTCAGCTGATGGGGTGATCGATTGATACCGAGAGGCTCGTCGTGAAATCGTCGCGGCCGTGAAAATGAACAGGTCAAAGAGCAACGAAGCACAAGGTGCGTGAAGAAAGAACCAGAAGGCAGTGCCTGTCTTGTGACTCTGACGGTGACTGTCGCGTTGACGCGTGAAACTCCGTCTCCGCGTCCTCGAAAAGCGCGGCGGCGTCGGGTCTCGGGGAAGGCGAGAGAAGCAGCCTGGAAGAGACAGAAGGCCGACGGAACGATGACGAAGCACTCGCCGGCCAGATGTCGGGCAAGGTTGATTGGTCAAGGGAGATTCGGACAAATGGGGAGAGACCGGCGTCTGCTGCAGAAGCAAGCCGTGACGGATGGACGCCGCGAACAAAACAGGGCCAGAAAGCAGCGAGTCCAGGTCCAGTGATGCGTTGTGACAGTGAGCGTGCCAGTGCTAACGTGCCCGTGGTACAGAGTGCGGAGTGTCTTTTGGGTGCCGGAAGTGGCGCGGCGGTCCGGGAAGCGGAGACGCGAGGGGTACGGCGCAGCGAGGGGCGAATGCCTGGCTGTGGATGTACCAGCTCGGGTACCCCTGGAAGGGACGGCTCGCGGGGTGCTAAGAAAAGACTCGAGCCAGTGTGCGCGGTGGCTTTGGGGCGGTGCAATGCTGCAAGAGCCCGTCTGAGCTGAGAGCAAGCGGAACGACCGAGGAATGCGACGACGGCCACGGGATAGCGAGAGGGCCGGTTGTGCCCAAGTACGTCAGCAGCAGCGGGCTGCTGACGAGGCCGAGCGAAGCAAAGGGAGGCCGAGAGACCGGAATCGTGCGGTATGTGGCTGTGGCAGAGAGCCGTCGTTGCGCTTGTGCGGACGGAGTGGTACGGTTGGTCGTGGTGGCTCAGGCGCCGAGTCGTACGAGCACAGCGATGCTGTGGTGGTGGCGATGGTGGCACGGTTTGCAAGCGATAGCCAGGCCTCGCCTGAAGAGGTGCCCTTCGCCTTGATCGAACAGGGCGGCGATGCAAAGGCAGGAGGAGCGGGAGCAGAGGTGGACTGTGCAGGTTGTTGTTGGATCTGCGGTCTTCAGAGCAGCCCTGCGATTGTCCCGGCGACGGACGCGAAGCTTCGCAGAGACAAGCGGTGAGACGATGCCTCGCAACCGCTGATACACGGCAAGCACCAGGAGCTCCACCGAGTCCCGCAGAGGGGAGCGGTAGGTCGAAGTAGCTGGGATGCCTCGCGACAACCGCAGCTGGCGATGCAAGCAGAGGATGGCGGGCCAGTGCCTAGAACGAAGAAGAGCAAGATGTCCAGACGGATGCGACGAGGCAATCGAGGTCGCGGCGGGCCAAGCACGGCATGATATCAGGGCGCTCCGTCGGTGTTGTCGTCCGTGTAAGCCAGCAAGGCAACGACAGGGACTCTGGGTACCGCTTCCTACCCAAGGGACGTGGACGCGATATTATCAGCTGGTCGCGGGTCGGCCTGGTGAGAGGCGGCCTGTCTTTGTATACGAGTACAGTTCATGCCATTATCTGCACTTCCAGCAGCACCTAGCAATGCATGCATGGGGGATTCCAGATCAAAACATCCGCAGCGAGGCCGAAGCTCCATCTGCACCTCGTCACGAGAGATGTCAATCAGGGGGCTCCCACTCCGTCCGCCCGCCTCTACCACTCGGCTCCCTCCCCTTTCGAGCAAGCTCCCCGTTCCGGGGCATTGTCCATTGGCACCATCAGTCCGTCAGAGAGCTATCACATTGCATGCTGGAGCTCGGCTTGCTGGCTGAGCTCTCGCGCCGGCTATTGATTCGCAGCTAGGGCCCTCGGGCTCCGGCTGAGGGACCACGGCGAGCTCATTCGTCGAGCCACGGGCTGACGTCCTGCTGCCTCGTCACCTGTTGGTGGTGGTGGGGAGGGACTGGCGGCTGGCGTCCATCCCCAGAAGCCTCGCTGTTCCCCGCTGCGTGGCAGGGCATCGACCCCGATCCAGAGCTTTCTGTCCGATCGAGCTTCGGCCAACCAGCCACCGGGGAGTTGGCAAACGCGAAAGAGGGCTCCGTGAGGCGACCAAAGCGGTCGCAGGAAAGAGGCCCAAGGGGTCCAGGAGACGGCGAGCGATATCGCCGACATGAACAAACATGGCCGCGCTTAAGTGGCCATGCGTGGATGATGGACCTGCAGTCCGCCTGCCGGGCTGCAGGACACCATCTGGCAGAGGGAGCCCGGGCTAGCGATGCAAAGCTCTCGTGTCCATCGCCGGTGCTTCGCTTCCGTTCACCTCGCCGTACACTGCTTCGACGACGCTGACGGCAGTCCACGCTCCGCTCGCGTCGTCGTCCCAACCTCCCTCCCCAAGCTCCCCTCCCCTTTGACCGCGTGTATCGGCAGTCTCGACAGATGGAGGGGTCACTGAGCAGGCAGGGATTCATGCGGCGTGGAGGAGGGGAACACCGTGGGGCCAGCAAAGCACGGGTCAACGAGGAGCTTCACGCCGTCATTGGCAGCAGCTCATTATCCCTTCGCACGGTCTATCCCCCCCTTGGCCTCACGGCCAGGGGCCACAAATGCCGCCAAAGCCACGCCTGCATCCTGGCGGACGTGTCTCACGGCAAGGCTTTCGACAGCGGGCGAGCCGGGCGCCGCTACGGACCGCGATTGGGCGGACAGGGGCAGTCAGATGAGACGACAGCACTTGCGTGCGTGCCACTGCCAGCTCAGGTCAGCAAATGGCCGTCCTCGCCATGCTCCCACTCGACGACGAATCAGCTCGCGGCCTGCGCTGGACGGGGCAAGTAGAACGCTCGTGTAGAGCGGCTGTGCGCAATCTTGCCCTCAGCTTGGAGGAGGAGTGCTGCAGCTTGCCAAATGGAGCACTGCGCTTGACAGCACGACGGGGGCGAAGGGGCAAACCGCCCTCTGCTGGGCCTGCCTGATTGACCAGAAACGGGACCGCCATGGGGACGCAACGGATCCAGCCAAAGATTGATGATTGAACGGGCCCGGAAGCGGATGATCAGCTGGCGGCCTTCGAGGTTGTTTCTTAGTGCCTTCTAGAGGCATTATCGCCGACTAACGCGAGACGAAGCCAAGGAGTCGGACGGGGGCAAGTCGCTCAGCAGGTACGCGTAACCACGCCACAAGGGAGGCAACCTGGCGACCGTACACCGCGATTCGGGGACGGTCGCCGAGAGTTCGGAAAGATGTTCAGTTGATCTAGCAGCCCACATTACCGAGCTTGCCTGCTCGGTAGCGCCCAGCCGTGTACATGTGCCAAGCCGTACGAAGTATGGGATGTCCTGTTGCTGCTCTACCATATTTCTGTTGGCAGAGACATCCATCCCCAGCTTCCGCGCCGCTTGTTGGTAGAGGCGGACACTTGGACCGCCGCGTGTGGTAACCCGGCCTGCACGTGGTGGGTGCTAGGGGGAGTCCACGTCAGAGAATGAATCACGATGTCAGGTCGGGGCGCGGCGGCTGGAGGTGCTTGATGTGATGGGACTTGTCCTGCGGGCGCCAAACGCGGAAGCGGGTTGGATGCCTGCCGTCCGTGGCCCGTCATCCCCGAGAGAAGGGTCCTCAAGGTGCGCCTCCGCGCCTTGACGATTAAGTCTCGCTAAACTAGATGATGCAAGTAGTGAGCAGTAGGGACAAGTCTTCGTCCTGACTAATTCGAGCCTGATTATCAGACACAGCCTCTCGACATTTCGGATTGGTGTCCTTCTGTTTGGTTTCGGCACGGCCGCGTCTAAGTGAATGCCTGAATGCGCCCTCACGCGGTGGCACGGATGGGAGCCCGGGAGCCCGGGAGCACAGCAGCTTCCTTGGGTGCCGACTAACAATCCCAATGCCCAGACTCTCAGTTTTCTCCTTCTTGCATGCAGCACGATTTCTCTATTCAAACCGACGTCCGGCCGCCGCCAGCCTGGCGGGACAGCCGGAGTTGGGCACCAATGGACATTGTCTGTCGACTACCGTAGAGCCTGGACCTACGTGTCGCGAGCAGAGGCTCACTCCTCCCACACTGGCAAGTCGACGTCGACGACAATTGGCTTATAAAACCGCTTGCCTCCGACGTGCGGATACCGGCTCTTCATGATGGCCGCGTTCACCACACACGTCTCCCGCCTGCCCATCCTCCCAACCAGGGCCTCGCGGTCGCAGAGCGGCGAGCCCGGATCCCCCATCCCGGCTTTGCCGCGGACGGTACCCTCGTTGGCTGGGCTGCCAACGGCGCTCGGGTCGATTGTGATGGGGGTCGAGGCGGGGGGTGCTTCGAGCGCGGGATACACGTGTGGTTGAGGGTGGCTGGCCGCAAAGCCAGCGCGGGTCGGGTCGGAGCCGTCGTTGGCGAGGGCCGGAGCATGCTTGCCCGTGAGGTCAACGAGGCTGAGCTTGTTGTTCCCCTCGCCCGGGTCCGTCCAGGAGAGGACTCGCTCCTCGGCGTACGCGACGCCCCGGCTGCCGTCGAGATCCCACGTCACGCGTTCCGCGCCGCGCCCGTCGTGGATGTGTCCGCAGACGGCCAGCCGGGGCCGCACCCGCCACAGCGCCCGCCTAAGCGCCTCGCAGCCCGCAGGCCGGTGCTCGTCCGTCCCGTCGCGGTGCGTCCGCGGCGGCGTATGCGTCACCACGACGTCCGTCGCCAGCGGGATGCGCTCCCACAGCGCGGTCGGGCCGCTGGCCGGGTCCTCGGGGGCGTCGTAGTAGAATGCCCAGAGGCCGTGGCGGGGCGAGTACGGGGAGCCGAAGACGGTGAACTCGGTGTGCGGCCCGGTGGCCGATGTGAGGCGGATGGTGGCGGGGGCGTGGGCGAGGTAGGTTATGGAAGGAGATGAGGTGAAGAGCGAGAGGCAGCTCTCTGGGGGCTGAGGGTTCTGGTTGTGAAAGGAGGGTCCGTGGTCCTTGTAAAAGGCAGAGTCGAGTGTGATGTCGTGATTCCCTGTATCACGGCGTCAGATGTGCTTGAGTGTTGCCACCTCGCGGAGGCTACAGGTAATACCGGCGATGACAATCTTGGCTTCAAAGTCGGCGGCTTCGAGCCACTTGACCGTCTTTGAAAGCTGCAGCGAGGTATCAATCTCGTGCTCTTATATTGTCTGTGAAACTCACCTCTGAATAGCTTCCCTGGTTGGTGAGGTCACCAGCGTGGATCAAAACGACGCCATCCCGCTGTTCTCGGATCAGACCGCAGCTTTGACCATCGAATTCTCAGCACAAGTACACTGATCAGATGATCAGAAAGTATGCACGTACGACATAGCAGCCTTGCATTCTGGATAATAGGTATTCCCTACCTTGGGCTCCCATCCATGACCCCAAGTCGCCGGCTCATCCCCAGTCTCACAATCTGAATGCAAAACTCATCATCGCACGAGGCCCGTTCTTGAGGCGCGCAATGGTTGCCGGGCTCCATATCCCGTTGTCTTTTGTCTCTTTACAATCGCCTTGCCGTTCGGTTCAGGGGTTGTGGAGTGAGGCAACAGAAGCCTGGCTATGGTCTAGGGTAGCATCTGATTGAATCAAGATTGCATTCCGCATCAACAGCACCGAATGGGCAATTTCTAGGCTGCAAATTGATACAAAGTACTGTGGAATAAACAATACCAAGAGCTGCATCAATGGCTCGGCAACTCGGGTAGCTGCCAGGATCAACGGTCCCTGCAGGATCATGCACCTTGGCGGGTAGTGACGTGATATCATCTTCACATTTCAAGGAGAGGGAACGCATTGATCGTTCACGAGTACGGTCCGATGTACGGAGTAGCAACAGCTGGCATGATGCAGAGCAATTCTTCGTATAAAGGATTGTATGACCGTGACAACTTCATGTGTGCTCCTTGTGGCCCGATGGAGCCGTTTGTGCCGCGTCAAAGCCGGGCCAAGTCCGTAGGTATCGGCTGTTATAGCCAAGCCAATCAATGTCTCTGCAGATTGTGACACGGGAACGTGCCCGTTCTATCACGCGGCGAAACGCACGGCAGCAAATTGCCTGATGGATCGCTGGACCGGAGAGGCGAGATGAGCATCGATGCCACTAGGCCGCATTGCGCTGGTTGCTGGCCGAGCCCTGGTCCGGTTCCTGGCCGCATCCCAGACAATCATCAATTTCACACGCATCTCAGACCGCGGAGGGGACGAATGCATGACCAGACGGCCTGCGCGTGATTGCTTTGCACGAAGCACCCGCTCGGAAGGGCGGCCAGTCGTAATTCAAGCGGATATGCTTATACTTGGCAGTCCGTATGGCCTCGACGGAGAAGCCGTAACCTCTAATTACGCCTGGCCGGCCCACGCAACAAGGTAGTCGTAATATCGCGGTGACGATGGGGGTCTTGTGGACCCATTACATCGTCTCTACGAAGTACTCGTCCTCGTAGTTGGACGACGCCCGGCTCTGGACGACGCCCGGCTCTTTCTTCATCACCACTGTTGGCCCCTTTGCGTCCCGAGAGACGTCGATAGCGCGCGGTCTGTGGCGGGTTTTTCGTGTCGAGCTCCCGCTGCAAGCCGGGTAGAACAAGTCTGTGCGCAACGGCCATCAAGGCCAAGGCCTGAATAGGAATGCTTGGAGCGAGCGGCCGGCGAAGCGCATAAAATAAAATAAAAATAAGTGAGCCCGAAAGCGCGCTGCCCAGCCACTGCCGACAGGGAGGTTTCCCAGTCAGTGGAAGAGTGACCTCTCATTCAGCAGCAAACCCCGACTACGAGTATTCCCTCGACACTGGTACTGGCCAAGACACCGTCAACGGCAGCGACTTGTAATAACAAGATGACGATGAACCACCGCACGGATACATTTACTCCGTACATGCCATGTAACACAGCCAAGCCGGAGGTCCAGTCTCGGGGGCCCCAGTGGAGGAACCGCCCCCAGTCCCACGGGGCCAGTCGGCCTCATTAGCGCTGGGGCCACTGACGAGCTCCCTACGCCGCCACCAAGGGCTCCCAGCGCAGCGCTCCATGTACTGTGGACACGGGGCAGCCAACTGCTGCGCGGCGCTGCCAGGGCAGCACCAGCCTCCTCCATATTCCAGCAACACTCGGCACCTCAGCTGCTCGGCTCCCTGTCCCGGTCCAGCTCTCCTCGCCTCGCCTCCCCTCTCCTGCAACACCAATTCCTCTGTCCTCTTCCGCCGCCGCCGACGTGTCGACAGCTTCATCGGCTTTTTCCGCGGCGACTCCATTCACTCATTTACTGGCCGCGGCCGCCGCGGTTCCTCGCCTAGCGTGTCCATCAGCGGCGAAATTGCGCCCCTGATCAGATGCTCCTCGCTCGCCGGGATCCAATCTCAACAAGCTTCGGAGACGCACGACGGCCGCATTCGACGTGAACGGGTGCTGGCGAGCACGTTTTCCCTTCCATCCGAACCCAATCCTGGGCGTCACCTTGCGATTCTCTCCCGCTGGACTCGTGCGCCGTTGTCGCCCGCCACTCCTTGCCTCCTATTCGACACCATCGCTGGCGCCTCACGAACATCACGCATTAAGGGGCAGCGGGGGGCCCAGCCGACGCCATCGCCATGGCTGCCATGTCGTCAGCTCCAACGGCTCCAACGGCCCTGACGCCCCCGAGTAGCAGCCATGGGGAGGAGGCGCCGTGGGAATATTCTGGTGCCCAATTCGAGGTGAGTTGCCGCGGGCGTAGGCGACAGGGAGATGCTCCAATGCGGCTGTGCTATCCGCACGGGTCCATGCAGCACGGGTGAATTGAATTGCCATTGACCGCTTTGTTGCAGAACGCGAATCACGACAAGCCCGGCTCGGCTGCGCCGCTCGAACAAACACACAGAGTCCCGTTTGGCTCGCAAAACGGCAACGTCCTTTCGTCTTCGTACCAGCCCGCCAACGACCACCACGGCTTCGACTTGGCTGCCCGCAAGATGCACTCGGTCGATAACCTGAGCGCAGCGCGGTGGGACAAGCCCACAGACGACCGCGTTCTGTCTCCACCGCTGGCCATTGAGCCAACGACGGGACGGGCAGGCTCCTCCGACTGGCCCTTGCAAGGCCAGCAGAATAGCATGGGAGACGACCGCAAACGGCCGATACAGCAGACCCTGGGGCTCGAGGTCCGCGGCGAGGACGACTCGAAATGGATCCACCGCGACAAGCTGGCCAAGATCGAGAGCGCCGAGCTTCAAGCCGCGGGCATCTTCGTCCCCAGATCCAGAGCCCCCAGCAAGCAGAGGCGAGAGCAGAGCCAGAGCCGCCTCGCCCGGGGGGGCGATTCCGTCGACATGAGCAACAGTCGGCCCACCGACGTGGGCAATGCTCGACCCGCCGACATGAGCAATACGCGACCCAGGAGGGACTCTGCGACCTTTGAGCAGCCGGCAGTGGCAGCCGCGGAGACTACGGCGCCCCTCTGGGATCTCAGGACGCCAGAGGAAATTGCCGAGGAGGAGGCACACGCCTACTTTGCCTCCAACGGCAAAGGCGGATCTCGCATCCCCGTGGCCAAGACGAGCCCTGCGCCCATTCCCGTGGACTATCTGGAACGTGGAGCGCCGGCGGCACGCAGGCTAAACGACAACCCCGAAGGCGACTTGATATCGTACCCGAAGCCTCGATCCCGAAGTGCCAGTCTCTCCGTCGGCGACCAGGCGAGCACCGCCACTGGGTCACGCACGGCCGCGAAGCGATCCGTGACGGAAACGTCGCCAAAGAAGAACACGCCGCGCAAGACGTCGACTGCTTCCAAGAACAGCCTAAGCACCGGGCGGCCAAAGACGCGATCGGGACCCATCAGGGACGCGTCCAGCGCCAGGCCTTCCACCAGAGCAGGCGAGATTTCCGCAGCGAGCAAACAGCCCGAGGGCGACCCGCCGTGGATGCTCAACTCGTACAAGCCCGATCCGCGATTGCCTCCCGACCAACAGCTGCTCCCTACCGTGGCGAGGCGGCTACAGCAGGAAAAGTGGGAAAAGGAGGGCAAGTTTGGCGACGTCTACGACAAGGAGTTCCGGCCGCTCAACGACAAGGAATTCCTGAGGCCGCCCGAACCCGAGCCAGAGCCAGAGACCACCAGCCCAGTCGAAGAGGAGCACCCACGGCAGTCGACCGAATGGCCACTCAAGGCGGGCGTCGTCAAGAGCCCGACTCTGCGGCAGGGCTCCTACTCGACGATGCCCAAGATCTCCGACAAGCAACCTCTCAGCCCCATAGCGAGCCCCCGAACTCCCGTCACGCAGCAGCCGATGCCCGCACCTCAGATACAGGACAACACCCCAGCAATGCCGGAGCAGCCTGTAGACGAAAAGAAGGGAGGCTGCGGGTGCTGCGTGGTCATGTGAGGCCGCACTCTGTACCGCGGTCTGCACTCGGAAGAACCCGAAGTCCCGGCTTGTAACTAGAAACGGGCCGAGACGCAGTTGAACGGACATTCGACGATTCTTCACAACCATTCACGACGTTACGACTATTGACTACCCCAAACCCTGATTTCAGCCATTGTGTTACTTTAACCCCATCATCTCAGCCACCTGTCAGCATCAGCTTAGCGGCCCATTGCTTCTTTCCTTTGTCGAGCTTACCATGTTGCGGGGTCTGAGCCAGACGGCGATGACCACCGCAGGGCAGATATACTGCCAGGCATCTTTTTGCATGGCCCAGGATATCGCATGCCCGTCTACTGTTTCGATGCCGGTTCAGGCCCCGGAATCCTCCGGTTTTGTACGCATTGTAATCATGCAACCCTCCCCTTGTTCTCCCCGACTGCACTTCCCTTCTGCTGTTTACATTCGCATTCTTGGCAGCCAGCTTGGCGTTTCTTGATCAACTTTTCAGGATGAGGGCCTTGGTTTGGTGTGGGATGGAGAAGACGGACATTCCCCTTGTCTTCTGAACCGAGAGTCCCTGCGACTCGTCGGGCGACTAGGTACACTGCCCCGGCAGGTGCCGCGAACATGGAGGGAGCCGAGGCTCATTGTCATATAGATACCCCCTCTAACGAGGATGGATTGGGAGTCGGCGGAGGAGTAGCCGAGAACAACGAGAGGTACTTCGTACTACCTGCATTCACGCGATTGATGTGTGAGGATGAGCGACGAGGCCCGCCTCGATCGGATGGCGGCCCCGCATTTGGCCGGCAGTGTCGGCTGGACACGCGGCTCACGCCGATCAGGGCAGCCGATGCACCCGTGAGAGATGGCAGCATGTTCCACTACAGTGCTCTTCCAGTGCGAAGGCTCCAGCGCATACCTTGCGAGTGTTATTATGTACTGAAGGTACCGTGGCCACGCGATCGAGCAGGCCGGCTGGAGCAACGAGCGGGTGCAGCCAGCTGTACGTGTCGTGGCGCAATTGCCCAGAGGGATGGAAACGTTGGGCCGCATGCGAGACACGGAATGAGAACCGAGGGTTTGAGCTGGGAGAGCCGACGGAAAGCAGGTTCTGAGTTGGGCTGAGATCTGAGATCTGCTGGCGTTGAGGTTACATCATCGATGATGACAGGCTCAGAGGCAGAGTCCACTCCGGTGCCGAGCTCCGGGGCTGGTGCCACGGGGAGGTTCATAAAGCTGGACAGAGCTCGTTTGCCGTGGGAGCTTTCTGCAGTTGCCGAGCTTGATTGAACTTTGAGCTGAGAATCGACTTTTGCGAGTGAAGGCTTCTGTGAGCTGATTGATAGGCACAATGGTCCACCAACACGGCGATGGGCATGACATCCCCATCCAGTACCGGATTCACAAGTAGGCGCACTTCTGTTCAACATTGTCCCTTCATCCTTACCGTCGCCTCTCTAACACGGATAAAAGACCCGGCGCCTGGCTGCCCGCGGACCACCGCGTCCACCGCGAGTACCTCCGCCGCGTGACGGCGCACGTCGACGCCCACCCGGCGACGGAGCTGACGCCGGCGCTGGCCGACTTCAAGCGCTTCATCGAGGAGACGCCGCGGGTGTACATGTACTTTTCGCTCATGTTCGACGAGATCCCGCGCAAGCACCCGTACTGGCGGGACCCGACGGGCACGCCGCAGATCCGCGACTACGAGCACATGCTGCAGGTGCTGAACCACATCGTCACGCGCGCGCCGGAGTGGACCGACGCGGCGGAGAGCGTCGGCGTCGTGGGCGTGCCCATGTGTGCCATCTTCGACTACCCGATGGGGACGGCGAGGTGAGTGCCTGGGATCGCTGTCTCGACCGGCTTGGGCTGGTGCTGACGAGCGGCAGCGGACACGCGGCGTTCCTGGACCCGGACGTGAACAGGATGCTCAAGAGGGTGCTCAACGAATGGGGCAAGTTCCTGCAGGTGAGTCGCCGAACGCCCTGGACGAGGCACGCGGCGATGGACTGACGTGCAAAGACGCCCGCGTCGGCAGAGGTCCTCGGGGACCACAAGCTGGGCTGGTTCGGAGAGACCGGACTCGGCGACCTGGTGCAGGTGGCCAACGCGCCGTGCGAGTCGTCGATGAAGTTTGAGGAGATGTACATCTGCGACCCGGCGGCCAAGCACTACGGCTTCAAGTCGTGGGACGGTGCGTGCCCGAGCGTCCATCCGTCACAGCATGACACTCACAGGGACCAGACTTCTTCACCCGTCAGCTCCGCGACGCGGCGCGCCCCGTGGCGTCCCCCGGCGACGACGCCGTCATCGCCAACGCGTGCGAGTCCAAGGTGTACCACGTCGCGCACGGGGTGCGCCTCCGCGACCGGTTCTTCGTCAAGGGCCAGCCCTACTCGCCGCTCGACATGCTCGCGCACGACCCGCTCGCGCAGGCGGGCTTCGCCGGCGGCACCGTCTACCAGGCGTTCCTGTCGGCGCTGTCGTACCACCGCTGGCACGCGCCCGTGGGCGGCGTCGTGCGCCGCGCCTTTGTCGCCGAGGGGACCTACTTCAGCGAGCCGCTCTTCGAGGGCGTGGGCGAGCCCGGCGCCGAGGACATTGACAAAGACGGGCTCAAGCACGGCCAGGGGTATCTGTCTGCGCTGGCGACGCGGGCGGTCATCTTCATCGAGGCGGACAACAGGGACGTCGGGCTGATGGCGTTTATCGGCATCGGCATGGACGAGGTGAGCACGTGTGACATCACGGTCAAGGAGGGACAGAGGATCGAAAAGGGCCAGGAGCTGGGCATGTTCCACTTCGGGGGGTCGAGCCACTGCTTGCTGTTCAGGAAGGGCGTGCGGCTGGAGGGGTTCCCAACGGTCGGGAGGGATGCGAACGTGCCGGTCAGGGCGAAGCTGGCGGTGGTCAAGGGCGGGCGATGAGCATCTCTGATTGTAGATTGATACTGGGTCTTTATTGCACACGCGTGTATCATTTGCACTCGATGGGAGCGCTCTTGGTCTCGTGCGAGTACCGATCCAAGCTGATGCGGACCTGCCTGATTTGAGAAGGTTGTGAAGAGATGGCAGCTCTATAATCCAGAGGTATTGGAGGAACAGGACCAAGTCTCATCTCATCGAATTCATCAACGTTTATTCTCATCACGTCTCACTTCTTGGCATCCTCCTTCATCCCGCCCTGGACCCAGTTCCGCGCCGCCTCGGCCTTCTTGTCCAGCTCCTCCTCGGTGAGCGCGTCGTTCTCAAACGCCGTGTGCGGCGCGGGCACGTGGCGGCCCTGCTCGAAGCCGGGGCGCCTGAGCAGCGTCTGCAGCCACTTTTCGAGGTGCGGGAACTCGTCGAGGCCGATGCCGGCCCAGCCTGGTTGCGAGCGTCAGCCGTCACATCATGGGGCTGGCCGGAGCGAGACCGAGAGACGAGACTTACTGTGCGAGGCGACCCAGCCCCAGCAGGATATGTCGGCGATGGTGACGCGGTCGCCGACGAGGAAGCCCGAGGGCGACTTGGCGAGGTGCGTGTCCATGGTGCGGTAGAGGCGGCGCGTCTCGTTGTAGTAGCGGTCGATGCCGTACTGGATCTTCTCGGGGGCGTATCCTACGCGGTGTTAGTCGCGGTGAGATGCCGGATTCTCCCGGACCTACTCTTGAAGTGATTCAATTGCCCCTGCATAGGTCCTATGGTGGTGTTAGAATACGCAAACACGGATAGCATCTTCTTTACTCGCCCAAGCCGCCCATCTGCCACATCAACTGCTCAAGTCAGCCCGCGCCCTCGACCGCGTCCGGGGCCGCGACCTACCCAGCTCGTCACCTCCCAGTGCTCGGCCGAGTCCCGCGGGTACGACACCTTGTGGTCCTTGTCGTACCGGTCGACGAGGTACTCGAGGATGGCGCCGCTCTCGAAGACGCGGATCTGCTGCCCGCCGGGGAGCCGGTCCGTGATGGCGGGGATGCGGCCGTTGGGGTTGATGTCGAGGAACCACGGCTCCTTTTGCTCGTTCTTCATCATCTCGATGCCGTGCGTCTGCGCGCGCGTCAGCCACCTCGTTGCGCGGCGGCGTCGCGGCCTACCTTGTATTCCAGCCCCAGCTCGGCGAGCAGGATGGAGGCCTTGATGCCGTTGGGCGTCGCCGCCGTGTAGAGCGTGATGTCGGTCTTGGTGGCCATGGTGACGAGCTGCTTGCCTAGCTGTTCGAGGCGCAATGTCATGTCCCTCTGGAGCGTACCGAGGATGCGTCTTTATAGAATCGACTCGCAGCTCCGCGGCCTTGGAGGTTGAGACGGCGACCAGTCCGGGCTTGGTAATCCGCCCGGCCCGCTCGCAGCGCGTGCTTAGAAATCTGGTGCCACCACGTCACTACGTCGTAGCGGCCCGCGATGCGAGGAATGCGGAGTCGAGAGCTGGCCAGGTACGCGGGATTGATCGGGAGCTATGCGGGAGCTTGGATGTTGGGACGCGGAGCCCACGGCGCGGCGTTGCTGACATCGGAGATGACGGATTTGATGCAATTGACCTTTATCAATTGCAACAATGGGAATTTCTAGTAATACGAGTATTCTTGATGCTTCAGGGCCCGCGTTCTCGGGGCAAGTTATCTCTCGTCTTCTTTACGCCCACGGTCAACTGGATCCTCCATCGCTAGTTGCTGGTATAGTAGTTGACCGCCAGGACCGGTCCTAGGCCGATCTGCCTCTCCCAGTCGTCCAGGCTGAACCGCATCCTCCTCAGGCTGCTCCAGTTGCGCAGCTTGGCCCCCTCCGGCGGCGCATGCGCCCGGACGTCGAACTCGGCCGGCTGCTCGTACAGGAAGAAGCAGTACCGGTGCGGCGCGCTGCCCGGCGGCGGCCCGGGGCCGAGGTAGTTGGCGACGAACGGCCCCGTGGCCGTCAGCGCGCGTGCGTGTCCGTCCTCGGCGTGCCCGGCCCGGAGGCCCGGCTGGAGCCAGTGCAGGACCGGGCCCAGGATGCCAAAGGACGGGAACGGGGCGTCGAGGTCGAGGCCCATGACCATGTAGGTGCCGTCGGGGTCGGGCACGGCGAAGCTCAGCTCGGGCGTGTCCTGGGCCTCTACGTGGGAGGGCGTCAGCGTTTGCGAGTTTCTGCGTGAGCTGGATCGACGCGATGCTCACCGGCTCGGGGGATGTACTGCCCCGGCTCGACGACGCCCGCGCCCAGGGCGACGCCGAGGACCTTGGACTTGTCCGCTTCGATGAGGGCCAGTCCGGCCTTGATGCTCTCGTTGGAAGGCATTCTGGGCAACTGAAAGAAATCTCGAGGATGGATTGGGACGAGAGAGCAAGCTCATCCACCGGGACGAGACATATTATATTGCGAAAGCTTGGACACAGCGGTATTGTTTGCTCCAGCTGTTGGCTCGTCGGTTGGTTGGGTCGTGTCGTGAGTCGTAGCGTCATGTTAATGGACTGTAGGTGCCAACCGCCAGTTCCAACCATGAGAAGCCATGTCCCGATAGTAAATGTCAAACACGGGCAAGCAGGTGAGGTCAACTTGGTCTTTAGGGCAATGCTCCCTGGTAAGATGCATGAACGGATGATCGTTGCGGTGTTAGACGTTAGTCATCCCCGATGGCGACATTGGCGACTTCGGAGGGATCATCCATCTCCGCCTGCTTTTCGCCCAACAACTTCAACGACCGTTTTTGCACAGCGACTCCTCCCCGTGTAAATGAGCATTGGGTAACGCTGCCCATAGCACCCTTCTGCCGGATCCGACCACACCACGACGACCTCCACGAGCCATGCCGCGCGCCGACGAAGCGTCGGCCTCGGGCGTCGAGGCCTGGACAGATGACCACGACGCCCATGTCGACCACCTGCACAGGCTGAGCGACGACGCCGAGGGCTCGCGTCCCGACCGGCCCCTGCTCCAGGCCCCAGACGAAGACGCGTGGAAGCCGCCCCGGGGCTTCGCCTGGATCCAGGTCGCCATCATGCTCAACGTCTTCCTCAACGGCTTCGACGGCACCATCACCGCCTCCACCTACGCCGTCATCAGCTCCGAGTTTGACGCGGCCAACACCGCGTCCTGGCTGACGACCTCGTACCTCGTCACTGCCGCCGCGTTCCAGCCGCTGTATGGCCGGGTGTCGGACATTTTCGGCCGCCGCGTGTGCTTCTTCACGTCCACCGTCACCTTTGCCGCTGGCTGTCTCGGCTGCGGCGTTGCCAGAAACGTCGTGTTCCTCAACGTCATGCGCGCCTTGACAGGCTTCGGCGGTGGCGGGCTCATGACCATGGGTTGGTCCTCCGTCTCCCGGCGTGTCGTTCGGCCACTGACCCTGTCTAGCGACGATCGTCAACTCAGACATGATCCCGTTCCGCAAGCGCGGCATGTATCAGGCGATGCAGAACGGCGTGTTCGGCTTCGGCGCCATCGCCGGAGCCTCGTTTGGGGGCACAATCGCCGACCGCATTGGCTGGCGGTGGTGCTTCCTGCTGCAGGTCCCCATGTCCGTCATGGCGTTTGGCGTGGGATGGCTGGTGCTGAAGAACCAGACGGGCGGCTTCTCGCTCGATGACGGCCTGGGCGCCATGTGGGAAAAGGTCGACTTTTCCGGTTCCTTGCTGCTCGTCGTGGCCATCTCGATCCAGCTGGTTGGGCTCAGTCTTGGTGGCAACGAGTTGCCGTGGACCAGTCCTTGGGTGGTTGGGTCGCTGGTTGGCAGCGTCCTGCTGTTTGCGCTCTTCCTGCGAGTGGAAGCGGCGACGACTGCGATTCCTGTCATTCCGCTGCGGATGCTCAAGGGGCGATTGCCCATCGCGACGCAGATCGCCAATGTCTGCGCCGGCATGGCGGCGTACGGGGTAGGTCTCCGATACCTGATTTTAGAAACTATCGCTAACTTGTGGCAGTATCTCTTTATGCTCCCCCTGTTCTTCCAGGTGGTTTTGCTCGACTCGGCCACGAAAGCCGGTGCGCGTCTCGCCATTCCCTCGCTGGCCACGCCAATCGGTGGCCTGATAGCAGGCGTTGTCATGTCCCGCTGGGGACGGCTGATTCCTCTCATGCGTTGGGGCGTCGTTCTGATGGCAATCGGCAACGCCTTGGTCACGTCGTTACGGTTCACCGACTCTGCTTGGAAGTACATCGTGTACATCTTCCCGGCCAACCTCGGCCAAGGCATCGTATACCCGTCGATTCTGTTTACGTCGCTCGCCACTTTCGACCACGCAGGTATGCTCAGCGATTCATCGATAACCGAGGCGTCTTACTGATGCTTCCTGCAGACCACGCGGTCTCGGCGTCGACGGTGTACCTCGTCCGGTCCCTCGGCACCGTCTGGGGCGTCTCGGTCACCTCTGCCATTGTGCAAACCTCGCTCAGCGCCCGTTTACCGGATGCTTTGGGCGTGATACCAGATAAATGGACAGTAGGACCTTTTCTTTACACCGTCTCGTCATTGCGTCTTGTTTGCTTGCGCTCCAGGTTGAATGTGCTGATGCTGACCTGGCTTAGGTGATTGACAAAATCCGCCACTCGGTCGACGCTCTGCGGGACCTGCCCCCCGATGTGCAGCTGAAGGCTCGGCAGGTGTACTACGAAGGTATCCGCTACGCTTTCGGAGCGTCGACTGCCATCGCCGCGGTGGCAGTCTGCGCGGCGTTTGTGGCCAACGGGAGCAACCTGCGCAAGACTCATTGAGTCTTCACGAACACCCACCGGATAGATTCGAGGTGAAGAGTCTGCAAGATCGATCCATTGGGACTTTGCAGTTGGTGAAAGGTAGTCGACGGTGCGTATATCACACGTCGATGACAGACATGAACAGAGAGATATTGGGGTTTGGGAGCCGATGCGATGGGACCGAGAGATAGATGAAATACCCGACACCCTCTCCCAGTTGCCAATTGATGTTACATGCCACAAAAGCAACAATAGTGGTCAACAAGACCTCAAGTCTAGAGATAGTTGAACATCAGATTTGCAGATGGTTCAGACAGAACACATCGCACATTTAGGTGCTCTACGTCGGCCCAAGAATAGGAACCGGAGATCGGCTAGCATGGATTGCCTGGTACCCTCGCGCCCGCTTGTACGACAAGCCGCTCATCATTCCATTGAATGTGACCTGGGATTCCACGGGGGAGCTTTCAAACCGGTGCCTCTTGACCTCTTCGACGCTGATCTCGACACCTCCATCAACCCAAGAGAAGGGCGACCCTAGACCTAGTTCACAGCCCAATTTGGCTGACGCAACGAAGCTGGTTGCTGCATAATGGAGAATTCTGTCCTGAATCTCAACAGGAAGAAAGTTGATTGTACTCGGTTTTGGCTCGGTGCTGGTCGTGTTGATTGCCCAGAGAATCATGTCGATAGCAGTATCAGAAGCAGGAGTATCGCCGAAGAGCGTCTCGGGCCTTGTCCACACTAGCTCACTCCCGTCTGCCTTGCAAAGAATGACTTGCCGAAGAGTCAGGATGGCATACGTTACCACGTTGGCTGTAGAATCTCCGAGCGACAGATTACTGTTCATATGGCGTCGTACCAACTCGAGGCCCTCCCGGGTATCTTGCGCTAGGGCAAACCAAGACGATCCGGCTTGGACGAGAGTCTCCTCAGGGGTCTCCCAGCTTGGTAGGTCTACCAATTGAACATATGGTCCACCACTGGAGATATGTTCAAACCCCACGCGCTCTGATATAGTGAACTCCATTCTTGAGATCCAGATGGTGGCATAGGCCAGCTTCATAAACGTCGTGGTGTTCATTTGTCTTCGAAGAACATGGCGCCACGTGTAGGCAAAGTCACGGAGGACCTGGCCAAGAAATGCCCTTTGCCGTGGAAGGGCATCTAACCCAGGCTGCCAGTAGGGTCCAGGGAGAGTCTGTTCTTCTGGGAGTGTTTGTCTAGGTGGGCTCAGCAGCTCGAAGTCGTCTAGAGTGAGCAGTCGTTCACGAGCAAGTTCCAGAGGCGCCGAGCAGAATCGATCCTGCTTTGTGAGGAAAAGGACATCTTTGTCGAGGTCGAATTTCCAGACGCTGTTGAATAGACCACCTCGGCGGTCGCCAAAAGGGTTGACGACATCGTGGACATCCTCCCAAAGTAAGTCAATGCCGTGTTCCAGTGCAGCGGGAAGTTTACCTGGGGCCGAATCAGCGGTTGCTAGAAAGAAGGTATAGATGATAACGATTCATAGGACATGCTGGGGCATTTCTGGGCATTTCTCTTGACCCATGAGGATGCGAGAGAATAGCGCGAGATAGTTCGCATCGTCTGGTGATTTTTTTGAGTAGCCCCTACGGAAAGAATTCCCTGCAGCATGCTGTCAGTATGCTATTGCGATGAGGGGCTACCTAAGAGTTTACCTTGCACGATAAAGACCAAAACTGACAGAACTGACATGGTGATGTGTTGGTTGACTGGGGACTGATGGAGAAATGAAAGTTGTCGTCCAGTTGGTTGCACTACAAGCGGACGTGAATTTAGCTTGCCCATTGCCCACGGCCCCACAGCCATCTCTTGAGACACCTCCGAGGCACCGACTACGTATCCTGCGCAACGAACAATTAAATATCCACGCTCCAGTCTCACAATGAAACGACGTTCTGTTCGCGACTACCATTTCCAGCAAAGGTATTGAGAGTAAATTCGAGACTATAGCCGCTGTACTACAGCGTCAGCTGGGGCAAGGGGAATGACGGGTAGCTTGAGCTAGTAGGACCTTTGGTCTCGCCCTGAGCATCACGTCCCATCCCACGCAGCGTCCCACGCAGTGTTGTGGTATTATGAGTCATGATGGCTCATCCACTGGTTGAAGTCAGCGCGAGACACGACGTGCGCCAAAGAGAGACATCCACAGGGCAAGTATAAAAGTCGACCCCAAGACAAATGGCAATTAAGCATTCCTTGTCAGCATCTCGAGGTTCCGGGAGGAAGTGACAGCGACTCCATGGCCACCGAATCCAACCATGCCATCGTCTTTGGCGCAGCTGGCCTGCTGGGCTGGTCCGTCGTCAACCAGCTCCTCGCAAACTACCCCAGGGTCGGATCATTTTCGCACGTCACCGCCGTCGTCAACCGGCCGGTGTCCGAGCCGGACCTGCGGCTGCCAGAGGCGTCGCCCGAGCGGCCCGGGTTCCAGGTCGTGTCCGGCGTCAATCTGCTGCAGGGCACGGCGGACGACTTGGCGCGGCAGCTGAAGGACAAGGTACCTGGTGTCGATGAGACTACGCATGTGTTTTACTTTGGTATGTACATCACTCTCGGGTGCCGGCTGCGTTGTGAGGGTGACGGTCCTGACGGGAGTAGTCTTCTCGGCGCTCAACGACGATCACATCCGGGAGTGCCAGATGAACTGCGAGATGATGCAGAGGGTTGCTGACGCATTGAACATTGTGTCCCCGGCTCTCAAGTCCTTTGTCTACTCTGGCGGCACAAGAGTACGTAGAAGTTCCCCGTCGCAGCACTACCGTCACTGACGATTCCAGGGCTACGGAATCTACGCACCGGGAGGGACGTTCAAGGCGCCGCTGGAGGAGTCGCTGGCTGACCAGCTGCCCGAGGACTATGCCAGAAGCTGCGCGTACCCCTGGTTCAGGCACATTCTCACCGAGTCGAGCCACAACCGCGACTGGACCTGGACCGAAGTCTGCCCCGACGCAGTTGTCGGGTTCAGCCCACACGGCTCGGGGTTCTCCCTTGCCCTCCACTGGGCGCAGTATCTGTCGCTGTACGCTTACAACCACGGTATCCGTCCAAACAGCAGCATGTCCAGGGCTGAAGTCGAGGTTCCGTTCCCGGGCTGCGACGAGGCGCTCGACGGCAAGTTCACGCCCGTCTCGAGCAAGATCCTCGGGCGAATCTCGATCCACGCGGCGCTGAACCCGGATTCCTGCGGCGGAAAGGTCGTCAACGCGGCCGACGACGAACAGCCGACGACGTTCCGACACGTCTGGCCCGCCATCGCATCCTGGTTCGGGCTCGTGGGCGTCGGTCCCGCGGGCGATGCCAGCGCGCTGACGCCGGGCGCGTACGTCGCCAAGTACAGGCACGTCTTTGAGGAGGGCGGGAGGCACAGGGCGGTGACGTGCGGCGTGGGAGCGGGGAGTGCGCAGCTGGACGGCGTGGGCTGGTGGCTGACGTTTGATCGGCAGCTGAGCCTGGACAGGCTGCGGGCTTTGGGGTTCGGGGAGCGGAGGGATCCGGTCGAGGGCTGGCTCGAGGCTTTCGAGAGGTTTAGAGATGCGGGTATTGTCCTGTAGCAGTTGGGTATTCACGGGGCAGAGGCAAGGAGCCACAGATGGATGAGGCGTTTCTCTTACGAAGCGAGCAATCTCTTGGTTGGCTACTTATCATCAATACTCTGCCCGTCGGCAAGCTACCATCCAGGGTCCTCAGGTGGTATGAGGCCTGCCCGACAGGACCTTGAAGACCCCCGCCACCTGGGCTGCACTTTGGTGGTTTTCCCTCCTGCACTAATATCACCAAATCTCCGGCTTCAAGTCTTTGACCCGGGCTATCGTCAGAATCAACAGGTCACTCTTTATCGCGGGACTTCCCCTGGACTGGTCGAAAGACGCTTGAGCATCGGGCCTTCCAACAGTGGTCACTTTCAGGTTGGGGAACAGGGCGACTACATGACCTCTCTGTCCTACAGGCCATCGATGAGAAGCCTTGACAGCACCGCCATATGATGGCGGCTCCAAATTCCTCGCAGACGTGACTCTGCATTTTCAGCTAAATTTGCTGCCTTTGGCACCAAGTCTTCACCCATTGATGCTCATGGTAGCCAAGACCCCGGCTGCTGCATTCGCACGCTGAGCCACGCTGCTTTACACTTGGACTCCGCAGATATTCTGGCTCTCCGGGGTTGAGTTGGTCTGGCAACAGCCCGGCGATCGCAAGACAGACCAGGGGAGATGAACGATGCGATGATGGAAGCCGGGAGGGCGATGGTGATGGTCTTGCATCACCCCCTGTTTGGCGTGATTCACGGCTTGCCTTTCCGCCACGAGCAAGAAAGCAAGAGGCAGGGCTTATTGTCGTATCCTCGGTCCCTGGACCGGCATCGTCACGGCGGCCTTGTACAGCTCGCAGGAGGCCTCGCTGGTGAGGCCCGTAGGGGGCGGGCGGTGCTTCATGTTGACAACGGGGGGGTTTCCCGTACAGACCGAAACAGGCGGTCGGAGGGTCAGGGCTTCTTCGACTCGGTTCTGTCCTTGGGCATCGAACCCTGCGTTGGGCATGCCGCGTTGGTGAGCGACAAGTGCCTTCTGGTTCAGCGCCGGATACCAAGGGAATGAAGCCATATGAGACGGCAATGGGAGTGTGCGTACCCGCCGTCTTGTCCGCTGGATGGCAGCAACAAGATCCAGGGCATCAAAGTGCAACCTACGTATATTCTGCACTTATTTGTTGACATGTCCCTTGCATCGACACCGTCATTCATCACTCTGAACTGCCGCTGCTGCAGCCTCTGCCTCCTCCGCCTCCTCTTCCTCCCTCTCCCTGCACTCCGCAATGATCCTCTCCCGCTCCAACCTTACCGACGGTGCAAACCCGTCGCAGCCCTCCCAGCGGCGCCGGAGCCACTCCTCCAGAGGGTTCGTGCTGAAATCTCCGACCGGCCGCTTCTCGGGCACCCAAGCCCTCATATCACAGGACCCGAAGTCGAGGGGCGACGGAGGGCCCCGGTGCTTGGGGTACGCGCGTGCGACTCTCGAGTTTGGCAAGCCATCGACACTCGACATCCCGAGGTCAATGATGGTGACGCGCATATCGTCGCCGAGAATGACGTTCCGCGGCTCGAGGTCCCTCTGCTTGACACCGTGATACACGAGCATGGCATACTTTTCCATAGCTTGAGCCAGGACCTCCAGCCGGGTTTCCAGGTTATACTTTTGATACTCGCCGCTCTTGATCAAGGACAGCAGACTCCTGCCCGGAATGTGTTCCATGAGGACCATGCGCACCTGTCGTTGCTGGCCAGCCAGAGGCATGTCGAAAGTCCAAGAGCCGTGGTACTTGGGAAGGTATTTCCCATCGATCCCAGCTTGTTGAACCTTTTCGTAACCAGCAGCCTCACAGCTATAGTGAATGTCGGCATCGCAGTTGACGCAGCTGGGGATCACCATGATTGGGTAGTAGAGGGGGTCAAAGATCTTGGCCGCAATCAATTCCTTCTGGCTGTCTAGTCGGCACAGAACGACCTGAGGACCGCGACCATCCTGGGCCGCGATCTGGTCAACAATCTCGAGGGAATGTATCGAGTCGTCTGGATGGGGTCTTCCCGGCGGCGGAGGATTATGCAGAAGATACTGGACACGGCTGGGGAGGACTTCGTCTCGCTCTGGCAGAACTTCTTGACGTCGGTGTGGCCTGGCATAGCCAGGGTGCCCGAACGGAGGCGGTGGAATATGCCGGCGGATCTGCAGCGTCAAGCCGCTGCAGTAGGGCAACGGAGGCGGGGGATTCGCCCTATCGGCAGGGCCTCGAACTGGACGCCACCGGCCCATTGCAGAGGTGTGCAGGTGGTCGAGTAGGTGTTGATGAGGTCGTGAGATGTGAAGGAAACGGAACCAACAAGGCACGTGACATGAGGCGGTGGCACGAACGTGGTGGGCAGGTACATGTGTCACCTGCATGGACCTGCAGGTGATTTGAAAGCAATGACGGCCACATGGGGAGTGAATATGAGGGGACTATCATGAACGTGTAATCGTTGATGTTTGAGTGAGAGCAACCGGATTGGAGGACAATGACGAACGTGAAGATGCGACAAATACGACTTGACGGGTTGCTGTTGTTAAAACAGCGAGCAGTCTTCGCAGCCCCATCTACACACCTCTAACACCATCCGATTGCCGCACTGATACCCAATTGTCGTGGGCCGACCAGTGATGGCTCCAATGATAGCCCATTATTGTCGAGTGTGAAGCGTTCGGCTGCATCTGACACCGAGAATAGGCACACGAAACACCAACCACGAGAAGCAACACCTCAATCATCTCCATTGAACAGTACAACTGCAAGCTCGCAGACCAAAGCTGCTGCAACACCGCTCGCCAGGCGCAAGGAGGCCCTACGATGCAGGAAGTCACCCGGCATCAACACAGAACCACCGCCTTCAATCGCAGGCGCCTCGCATCACCGCAGTCAGCGCACATGGGATGTCGAATGTCAGGTTCCTATCACAGCAACTCCCCAACTAAGCGTACTGCCAAGCGCGGATCAAAGCTCGCCTCTCGCCAAGCCCCAGACACATGCACCGCCAGCACAACACAATCCACCCCATCAACCCACGAATCTCCCCTGCTCAACCTCGATAAATGCTCTAAACCGCCTAAAAGCTCACAATGCCTACAAGCTCACAACCCAATCCATCCGTTGACAGCTGGCTAGCATGTTTCTGCCTCCTTTCTGCCCATGCCATGCCATGCCATCAGCCACCCCCACCACGCCCAGGCGAGGAGGGGCTTACCGTGGTGAGGGCCACATGCCACATGGCACCCCCGGCAGAGAAGCCCCATCCGTAGGGCTGAAGCGGGCATTTTCCCCGGGTCGATCAACCGGCGTGGGCTGCGTGAGGTCATTTGCTCCCGGCCGCGGGACCGCGGGAGAGCGACGTGCAGCGCAGCGGCAGGGATCGGACGCAAACAGGCTCCGAGTGTCGATACCGTTACATTGGCGCCAATGGCGTTTGCAGTCACCGCGTTCAGCGCATGTACAAGCCGCGTCTCGGACGGGTCAAGGAAATTGCATTGTCCCATCACAGCACCCACGTGGATGCAATACCGACTATCTGGTCCCCTCCGCCACGTGAAATGAAATGCATCGGCAAGCGGGTTGTGCCGCGGCCGCCTCCCCGGGTATCCATCTCAGGCGCCGAAGCCAGCAAAGAACTCCTCGACCTGGCAGGCAGTCCGCTCAAAGATGGCGCCGCCCCGGTCTCCTTCCTCATCCAAGCGGCTGCGGGTGGCCTGTATGATGATCCAAATCACCCTTGCCCGTCGTCAGCTCCAACCTCAATCTCTCCGTCGACGGACGGATCAATGAAAAACGCCAAAACATGCATATCCCAAAACCGTATCTTCGAACCAGTGGCAGCATGGCCGACCAGGTTGACAGAAAGGCAGCGAGACCAAGGAGAAGAAAAAGAAGCAAGGAAAACGTGGAGTGGGGTGACGTGTGTCGCAATGGGGTCATCCGTGTGTTGCACTCCGGGTATCGCGCGGTGAGAGGTCCCTATGCTCTGGTGTATCGAATTGCCGAAATGAGCCGTCCGTGCCGTGATGCTATGTAGTGCCGATTGTGCCGTAGAAAAAAA
>JALHBX010000568.1:0-17114 GCA_024340025.1 Tolypocladium tundrense | reverse complement strand
GCCCCGGCCACGGCCACGGCCACGGCCGTCGAGCCCACGGACGCTGCCGTCGCGGCGGCGGCCCGCGCCGAGGCGGCTGCGGACACCGCGGCGCGCGCCCCAACCCGCCGTTCGACTTCCCCGGCATGATGCGCGGCGTCATGGACCACCCCTTCTTCCAGGGCCTCCGCGACCAGGCCCAGCGCCACGCCGGGCCGGGCGCCGCCCCCCCCGACAGCAGCGGCGCCTTCTCGCCGCCCGTCGACGTCTTCAACACAAAGGTCGCCTACGTCGTGCACGTGGCCCTCCCCGGCGCGCGCAAGGAGGACGTCGGCGTCACCTGGAACCCGGACGCCGGCGCGCTCGACGTCGCGGGCGTGGTGCACCGCCCCGGCGACGAGGCGTTCCTCGAGACGCTGGCGGCGGGCGAGCGCCGCGTCGGCCTGTTCGAGCGCAGCGTCGCGCTGCCGCCGGCGGGCGCCGACGACAAGGAGGACGTCGACGGCTCCCACATCACGGCCAAGATGGAGGACGGCATCCTCGTGATTGTGGTGCCCAAGGTCGAGAAGGAGTGGACCGAGATCCGAAGGGTGGACATTGAGTAGATGGCATGCGTCGGATGAGTTGATGCCTGGATCGACCGGCAATGAGCGCGTGGGGGATATGGAACTATAGTTTATTCACAGGACGACATTAATATAAGGGAAAACTGTTATTAGGATATTTCGACTGTGTGCCACGTGAAGGCGTGTACCTGCCCCTTTGCCCCTACCGTGCCCCATATAAACACCTCCCACAAGTGATATACATCCATCGTTCCCCCTGTGTGTGAAGGCAGCCCACGGCGTGGGCGTTGGCGGGCTTACTCCGCAGAGCTGACCAACAGGGAAGTTTAGCAGCGTGTGGGCTAGACCACTTACACGCACCTCCCAGATATAAAAGGGCATGTGTGCACATATTCCCTCCTCGTCCCCCCTTTCTCTGCCCTGGATATGTACGGTTGAACGCCGCGGTGTGTTTCGCACCTACTCATATCGCCCATCATGATTTGCACCTGGAAGGACCTGGGGCCAGCTTGTCAAGAAGTCGTAAACACGTCTGGGGCGAGCTCGCTCGGGTAGAGGGTATTGGATTTGACACTACCGACTACCGGGTGCAAAAAGGACGACTGCGCCTAAACCTATGCTATGGGTATATGCTAGAATGTTAGATCAGTATGTGTGTCTGTGTATGCGTGCCAATAGGGGCGACATTCTCTCTCCCTCTCTGTTCGCCCAGATATGTATGCCGTGCAGGGGGGGATGATAAAAACAAAGTACGAGCAAAAAAAAAACAGCATGGTCCCGATCAGGTCCAACCCTTCCTCCAAGGCCCAGACATCCCAGGTCTCAAACGAACAAACGCCAGTTATCTCGACATAAGTCATAATCGCGGCGGCGGGCGAGGGGGCTCTGCCGAGGCGCCCGTCTACTTGGCCAGCTCGCCAGCAATCTCTTCCCGGACGTGGCGGCACCACTTGAGGATGGCAGTCTCAAAGTCCTGCCACACTTGGGGGTCGCTGTTGTAGACGACGCCGAGCACGTCCACCTTGAGCAGCACCTCGAAGCGCAGCTCCGCGGCCTTGACCCAGTAGCGCAGGTTGTCGGCGCATCGGTACGGCTTCTGCGTGTCAGTGTGAAAGGCCGGGATCGCGCCGAATCGCCTCCTAGACTTCTTCACGGCCGCGTTGTGCAGCTTGACGAGGCGCAGCCCGTTCTGCATGGCCAGGAGGAATGGAGTAGGCGCGTCTGCCGCCTTTGGCACGGGCGTCCACTCCGGGAGCGGCTCCGCCTCCGGGTCCATGGACACGAGGAACGCCCTCTCCCGCTCATACTCCCGGCTGGACCAATCCCCGTCCAGCCAAGTCCAGCTTGCTCGCTCTGCTCTCTCCGCTGCCTCGATGTCGTGCTCCTTCTGGAGGATGCCAAAGACGCTGTCGATCCAGCCGCTCATAGTCTTGATTTCGTCGTCCCTGATGCCCCCCTTGAAGCCTCGGGTTGCCATCTGCTTCAGCACCTCCATCACGGCCAGCAAGTCTGCCCGGACCTGCTTCTCCGACTTGATAGAGTCGAGGCGGTCCGGCATTTCATGCGCCGTGTAGTACATCTTGGCTGCCCTGATGGCGAGCGTAACGACGTCGAGAATGTGCATGCCCTGCAGTTCATACCAGCCTTGGGAGTTCTCCTCGGGCATGTTGGGGTATTGCGGCGCCTCGGCCCCCTGTCGAAATGTGCCGGCCTTGCGCTCGTCGGCCTCTCCTAGAGCCTTCGCGGCCTCTTGCAGGGTGCTTTTCAGTTCCGCCTTCAGTTCTACTATCGTGGGCGGCTTCGGTACTTCCGGATCCTTGTGGTGGTATGTGCTCACGGTGGGCGGAAGCATGCCCGGGTCAGACTCGGCGAAGCTGTCCTCGAAATAGTCGTCATCCATGTCCCCGAGAGGGGAAACGATGCCACCGCCAGTCTCCAGCCCATCGGCGGCCAGGTCGGGGCTGCTATGCATGGATGCGTAGGACGAGTCGACGTCGGACCCGGCGATCATGGGAGCGGAGCCCGTCCCCTCCAAGACGGACAGATCCAGGGCCGCGCGCTGTTTCTGCTTCTTGCGCGCCAGCTGGCCCCCCTTGCCATCCAGGAGACCGGTTCGAGCAAAGTAGTATTGCAGATGCGCAATGCTGCCCAGGCTCATGACGCTCTCGCGGGACCTGGCACTGGCGGCAAAGTCGGTGCCATGGGGCCGCACGTATCCCCGGCGGCGGCCCTTGCGGTCAACGCCACGTGCGGATTGTCCAGACAGATTCGACAAGTCGGAGCGGCGCGAGTGGAAGGACCCGGAGGAGTGGCGGGAGGACAGGTCGCTGCCCAGGGAGTCTCGTGAGGCGACGTCGGTATGGGATCCGTGTGACGCGGTGGAGGCGGTAGATACGCAGCGTGACAGCTCGGGACAGGCACCGATGGCGAGCGTCGGCGACGTCTCGGGCGAAGGGGGCAGGCACAGCTGCTGCTCGTCTGCGGTGGCCATGTGGGAGGCTTATGCCGCAGCGCAGGGAGCGGTCGACGGCGTGCGACGTGTCTGACTTGATTGCAGACGGCGTGTGCGAGGACGGTATGTGGCTGCTGTCAAATCGTCGTGGCACTGAGAGCGGGACCGCTGGCGGTCTCGGCAGTGATTAAGTGCATGTACTCGTAAGGACAAGAAAGCGTGTAGAAGAGCAAGACAAAGGCTCTCGCCGCGGCTCGACCAGGCGGCTCGACTGCTCCAGGTGCGCTTCCGAGGCGGGTACTGTTGGTGTTGACGGTGATGGTTGACGCTTGAGAGAGCAGCGTCACAGGACTCGCAGCACAGGTCGAAAATAGCGACGAAAGTCGCAGATGATCCGAGGCGGCCTCGGTTTGTACTCGTAGGCCAATATCGGGGATCAGGGGTTCGGCCGGAGGCGCCGACCCTGTGGTTGGTGGGAGGACGAGGATTCGAAATTGCGTCGCGTCCGCTGGTGCCACGGCAAGGCGGGGATGGATGGCGTGAAACGACAACGAGCCGGGCCGGACGGAGCAACGAGCAAAGACAGGGCGAGGCTCGGTTTGGGTCGATGTATTCAGTACGCGTAAGGGGTTGATTCCTGGGCCTAGTTATGACTGCTGTGACCGACGGTGGCGACCCGGAGTGAGGTGACGGCGAGGTGAGGTGAGGTCTTGTCGTACACGGAGAGGCGGGATGGGATGCAAGGTAATTGCTACTTCATGCAGGTGCTGGAGTGAGGCGACGGATGTGCCTGCTGTCCTCAAATAATGCGGAATAAAAGGGCAAGAGCGGCATCGGGTGCGGACCGTGCAGTGAATGCCTCGACGGGAGCGCTGCCGTTTCTTTTATACGATTTGCACAGTTGGTTCAGCTCAACTCAGCTCCCGCATGAAGCGGGTGGGCTCTACCGAGTAGCCCGGCGTCATATCCCCGGGCAACGGCGAGCGGAGCGAGCTTTGCTGCAATCTCCTCGCCATGCCTGGCTGGAATGCTTCCTCTTGTCCACGGTTGCCACGACGGGCTATCCTTGAGGGCCGTGGTGGGTGGTGGGTACAAACAGTGCTAGCCTGTGGGATGATGCCAAAGAGAAAGGCATCGCAGCCGGTCGCCCTCCTCTTCGGACTGCGTCGTGCCAAAACGACGCTGGCGGAAGGCTTGCAGCGGCCCGGATCAAGCCTTGCCAGGCCGCCGGACGATGCCGAGCAGAGCTCTGTGCGCATCACAGGTGAGATACGAGTACGGATCAGAGGCGACAGCGCATTCCACACCGGCGGTTGACACACGTGCGCTGTACTGACCGGCAGCAGGCACGGCAAGACGGATATGAGATATCCGGCCGCTGCATGGCCGCTGAGACATGGCTGATTGCCGGTGACGCCTTTGCACGGGCAGTGCCCCGGACATGCTGGGTCAAGACGCTTCGTCCCTACTCTCGTCCAACCTCTTCCAGAAAGCACAGAGAAGCCCACGGCTGGTAATTAGTTCGTAGCTTTAGGGGGGGGTCCAGGGGGTCGGGTCGAAAGTGTAATTTGGTCAGCGGGCTACCCTGAAGGCGCAGGACCCCCTGTCCTGTCTGGCGTGAACCACCAGAAGTGCAAATGCCACGCTGCTTCGGCTTGTGCGATGCTACGAGTTCTTGTACGAAGAACCCGTCCGAGCTGCGAGGGCCTCATCAGGCGAGATGCATCCGCATAGGTGCATGATGACTTACAGTGCGCACACTCCGGCAATGTTCACGTGCGGCCAAGACTAGCCGCAAACTAACTCTCGAGACGCGTCGAGTCGAGGAGACGCGACGTCGGGCGCCAATCGACGACGTCCACATCCATCCAACCATCCATCCATCCATCCACGCCGTGGCTCGGGTGGTGGTGGACTCCCGCCCGCTGCTATAATATCATGGCGACACTGCTGCAGGTCCAAGGCGGAGGCTTCGTAATCATCAAACCACACAGTGGGTAGCACCGCAGTTGACGGCCAGTTGAGCAACAGTCGTGAACCCATTGTACGGCCCTCTCCGTCTCCTATCCACTGTTTGAGGGCACGGATTCCTCCCTACCGTCGTCGCACTGGCACTGTGTCCTCGAGGCGCCCGAATCCAAGGCGCGTTTCAACTACATTCGATTTCGCTTGTCGCTGCCTTGGGTTGAGCCTCGTGGCCCCTCATCTAATAAACTCCTTCTCGCTGTCCCCTCCTGCCAGGCCGTCTTCCGTTTTCCATCCCCCCAACTCCGCTCGCTCGCGCAATCTACTGCTCTCGGCCCTTTCTCGTTGCGCACCGGGACGAAGCGCAGCCACCCATCCTTGCCATCGTCTTCCAGCCATCGCTCCACGACCGCCTGCAGGCTCCTGCAGGTCCTGCAGAAGCGGCAGCCCAGCGCATCAGCGGCATCGGGTGCTGGAGACCCAAACGCCCGTCCATCCCCCGCCCCGCTCGCCTCCCACTGGTTCACTCGCCTCCGCCTCGATCCATCCCTCGTTTCGGCTCCTGTCTCGTCGCCTCCCTCGTCGGCTCTTGCAGCCCATCCAGTTGGTGCCTTGAGCAACCAGGTGCTCGACCCGACCGGCAGCCGAGTCATTATCGCGCCGTCGCCTCGCAGGAAGAGCCCGCAGCCACCGGTGGAGTGTACAGGCCACGGTTGGGCCTCGACGCCCTCCAACCCTACAGCGCTCCGCAGCTCCTGTTGCACCCTGCAGATTACCCTCAGCGCACAGGGGCCTCCAGTGGCTCCAACTGGCAGCCGCCCTGAACCATTACGAGTACTCGTACGAAGCACGAGATACTGCGAGTACTAAATAGGTGGACTCGTCCAAAGTACAGCAGTGGGCTCACCGCGGCTTGGGCCCCGTCAGCGACCCGACCCCAGTCAACTCCTGCCTCGCCTTCCCTTCTTGAGGCATACCAGGCCTCTCAACTATGACCGCCTGCGCCGACCATCCGCCTGCTGTAATAGCCCCGAGCAACATCAACACCAGCAGCAGCAGCAGCCGTGACGGCGCCGCCAGCGAAGCAGCCGTGGGTCTGCTCAGGCACCACCTCCACGGCGGCCGCATCGACTGCGACGACGACGACGAGCTTCGGCAAGATGCGGTCTGCCAGGTCTTAAGCTTCGCCGACATCCCCAGCGACATCTCCCAGCTCCCCGTCCCACGTGGCGCCACCAACGCCGCACCACGACGCGGTGGAGGATCGCCGACGAGTACCAACTTCAACCTCGACTTCAACCTCAACGACCCTACCACCACTGCCGACAGCTTCAACCCAATCGACACGCCCAGTCGCACCGCCACCAACAACACGAGCAGAAGCACGGGCAGCGGCAGCTTCACTAGCAACCCCAGCACCGACGCCCCGACCACCATCGCGCACAACAGCCACGCGCCGCCTGTACCTCCACCGCCTCAACACCACCAGCTCCCCGCCTCGGCCATCCGCAAAACCTCGCCTGGCCTGGCTGCCCGACTCAAGGCATTGGGCTTCGGAACCTCCAAAAAATCGACCGACTCCCCCACGCCGCAGCACGACCGCGTCGGTCGCCTCGACGAAGAGCAGCTGCGCCAGCTCGACGAGAAACACCAGGCGGGCTCCCTCACGTCGGTCATCTCCAGGCGCGGTCGGCCCTGGAAGGGGCCTGGTGCTGCCACGTTGTCCTCGACGTCGCTCAACCTCCCCGCCCAGCCCGCCGTCGCCGCCGAGTCCCCTCAGCTGCCCGAGATCAAGACGCCAGAGCCCTTGGCCATGGACACGCAAAAGTATCGGCTGCCCGACCACACCAATGGCAACGGCACAAAGGTGACACTGGACACGCGCCGCGAGCACCTCGAACGCAATGCGCGTCCTCCATCTCCCGATGCCGTGCCCCCGCCCCCGCCTCCCAAGGATACGCCCCCTGCCGTAGTGACTCCTTCCACCGTCGCGTCCTCCAACGACTACGTTCCCGGCCTGAGCTCCTACTTCACACCGGGCCATACCCGGCCGGGATCTATATACACCCTCTCCCGTGCTTCCTTTGCCAACCAGCTCGCCCAACTGACATCGCTCCAACTACCCGACGCCGAAACCCTATCCAGCAAGGTCTCCGCCATACGCACCGCGCAAGTCGCTGCCAAGGCTCTCATCAACGCCGCCGAGCAGATCCGAAGCTGGATCTACAAGGCACAGGAAGTCATTGGCGGCCTCGACAGCGAGGATGATGTTGAGTGGGCCGCTGCCGGCGGCCGAGAGGGGCTGGAAGAGGTTGAGAATGCCATCACTCGCTTCGAAGGGCTCATCGACGTCTACGTTGGCGCCATTGAGGAACTACAGGGACGGGGCGACATATCGAGCGTCGCCGCCGAAGATTTGAAGCGAGCAGTCAGCCAGATGGAATGCATCATTGACGAGTGGGCCAAAATTCGAGCCACCCTGCATACCGTTCGAGCACAGGTCGAGATCGCCATGGAGTGGGAGGAACTGTGGAACAATGTTCTCGGTGACATCCAGGGTGAGATGGACGAGCTGAGCCGGCTGGTCTTTGAGATGGAAGAACGCCGCCACAAGAGTATCGTGGCCGCTGCCAGCGGCGACAATGTCGATATTGGCGACCTCGAGACCATCGTCGAAGATTCACCCGTTCCTGGCTCACGGCTGCAGGCATCCAACCGCTTCAGCCTCCCACCTCTGCCCGTTAGCCCCAGCTCGCCCGGCACGCCGGGTCTCTCGCAGGACGACTCCAGCCTCCTGGCCCTGTTCGCCAGGATGCAACCGCTACGGGCCTCGCTCGACTTTCTCCCGATGCGGCTCTCCGTGTTCGAGGCGAGGGCCGAGAAATCCTTCCCTACCGCATGTGACGAACTGGAGATGCGACGAACTGCCCTGGACGCTAGCTACAAGAAGCTGGAGAAGGACGCCGAGTCGCTGCGCAAGGAGCTTGGCGAGGATCGATGGGTGATCGTCTTCCGCGGCGCCGGTCGACAAGCGCAAAAGATGCACGAGTCTGTCCAACGATCTCGGCTCAAGCTCAGAGAGGCGGTGGATGCTGGCTTGCACTTGACGAGCCCGCCGACGATGACCAAGAAGATAGAGAGCTACGAAGCCAAGAAGACACACTACGGCCCAGCCATCGAGCGGGTCTTGTCAATCATTGACAAGGGCGTCAAAGACCGACTCACGGTCAACGGCGAGATCTTGCGCCTCCACAGCGATATGCAGTCTCGGTGGGAGTCTCTAAAGCACCAGATGAGGGAGATGGATGCAATCCTCGAGGACATCCAGATGGACAGAAAGAGCCAGCAACTGCGAGACTCCATCTCGAGCCTGCTTTCCAACGACAGGTCCACCATCGGCAGTGGCCACGATACTCCGGGAAGCTCTCCGCCGTCCTCTGTCATCATGTCCAGCCTCGGCTTTGACCCGCATACTCCGGTCATGAGGACCAAGGGGCGGTCGCCCGGTGCAAGCAACAGCGCTCCTCACCCCATCGCTAGGAGACACTCGTCTCTACCCACGCCTGCATCCCAGTTTGCCAGGAAGACGGGCTCCCGCCTCTCCACAATAGCCAGCTCCTCCGCTGCCACCCCCACGGCTTCTAGCATCAGGACGCCGCGTCCTGGATCTACTCTGGGACACCGCCCAGCGTGGAACGGGTCCACCAACGTCTCTACCCTGGATACGGGCCACAACTTCACGCCCCTGACCCTAACCACGCCGAGCCCTTATGCCAGGGGTACACCGGGAGCCCAGCGATCCGTCTCAGCGCTCACGCCTTCTTCTGGCGGGTCAAGGCTGCCCACTCTCCGAAACCCGCTCATCCGTGCCGCGTCGGAATCTCCCAATGTTGACCAGACGCCTTCCAGGACGAGCCACTCGCGACTTTCCTTCCGTGAGCGCTTGGCTTCGCCTGGCCCCTACTCTCAGCAGGCTCTTTCCAAGCCACGGCCATTTGCACAGAGCTTCATGTCAGTTCCGTCCACGAAGCGCCGCGCCTCCATGCAGCCGTCAGGGTCAGAGTCAACTGTCGACGAGGGACAGCCGAGCCGCCCCGCAAGCTCCCTTGCGTCAACGTCTCGCCGGAGCAGCATGCTTCCGATGTCGAGAGGGATGAAAGAAGGGAGCACGGGTCGGGCGAGTCCTCAGTTTGCGACTGCCAGCCGCTCTAGCATGCGCAAGACCACGCCCGTGGAATTCAAGGACCTAAAGCCAAGATGGCGCCACTGAATTGTGGCAGCGCAAAAACAACATATGATACCTAGCTCCTGCGGCAAACACTCACTCTATCCAGGGAATGTACTTGCTGTCATTTGAACCCTCGCTGGTTTTCTGTGACGACACCCCTGCAGATTGTATATACCTCGAGCTTGCGAGGAACCACGAGTCCGCACTCCCCATCATTCAGACATGCCATTTTGAACGTTCACAGCGCGGCGCATTGGGTGAGGGAAGTCGACTCGGAACGGATAACGGAGTTAGGCAATGAAGCAGTGATTTCGTTTCGCGCGCTCTCTTTCGACTTTGCGAGCAGCCTTGCGCCGCACCTTTTTTGTCACAAGCCTTTCGCCCTTTTGCCTCTCCGATTTTGTTTCGCCTCGGCTCCGTGTGGCCTCTCCCCACTTTCCGCGCTTCCTGTCCACTTGTATCACGACTGCTGGTTGTACGCTGAATGAACGGAGAACTGTGGTGGAATGCCGCATGGAGACACCGAGCGAGCGGTCATGGCGCACGGCTTGCGAGGGACGTTTTATACCCCGGCTCTATGCAATAATGTAGATACAATAGTGAGTTGAACTGGCCGTCTCTTTCTAGTTGGCGAGGAAGTGATGTCTGAGATTATTTGAAAGGATTACACCTGATCTGCCGCATTCATTCGCCTCGTGCACTTTATATGTTGTCAAGTGCTACTACACCAACGTATGAGATAACAGCTGCGTGGTATTCATTCACAAGTAATATACTGTAGATATAGTCGACCCGCCAATGCTCAAAACGCCGAGTCGCCACCAAGATGCAGGCCCATCTGTCTACTTCGCACGCGCAGAGCCTCTAGCTGGATGCCCCTGAATTCGCCCACGTACAGCTCGCTCGCTCATAACCGAACAACTACCAAATCCCCGATATGTCTTCAATCATGTCTTTCCGTGTCAGCTCAAGTCTCCTGTAGCCGTTGCCGACACGATCCGTATCCTCGTTAGGTCAGGAGTCAACCAAGCAACTTCGTATGACAGGCAGCTCACTCTCACAGGGGCATAAGTCCGATGCCTCCTCCAGACTTCTTCACGAGCTTTCCATCCCTCTTGGGGCCACCACCACCGCCGCCACTGGCTGTAGACCGAGACGCCGTAGCGGAGGAGCCGCTAGCCCTCCTCGCAAAGCCACTGCCATTGCCCTTGCGCCTGGCCTGTCCACCGCCGCCACCCTTCTTCCCCCACTTCTTGCCGCCGGAAAACCTCCTGTTGCCGCCGCCCTTGTATGACGTCTTTGGCTTGGACTGCGCTTGATGCTGCTGCTGCTGCTGCTGCTGCGTGTTGAGTCCCTGTAGCCTGTTGTGGAACGCCGCGACTTCTGGCCTGGGCCTTGGGTTGAAGTAATGAGAATCCTCATCCACCTCACCGTCGCCCATGTCCTCGTCCATGTCGATGTCTGAGCTTATCAAGTCGACGACTTCCTGGTCTTGGTCTTCATCTTGATCGGGCTCGTCGATTCGTCTTCTGACCTGCTGCAAGACTTCGTGGTGTTGGCGCAATAGGGGCAGTAGCTTCGGACCATGCTCTCGGACCTTGTCGGGGTCGATACCGGAGATGCGGCTCATCTTGTCAAGCGACGTCACCTCGATCATTGCCATCTCTAGCAAATCTCGTTGGGTGAACAGCGGTCGCCTGAGCTCCATTCTGTTGCGTATTTGTTCCTCAAGCTTCTGTGCCTCGATCACAAACGCGTTGACAAGGTCTTGTTCTATCTCTGGGAGGTCCTCCAGTCGCTTTTCGGATTCTATTTGCGGCCCAACCTTCCTCTTCGAGGCAGGCTTCGCCGGACGGTGCTGGGGCAGTGGATCAAAGGCTTCCTCCTCATCCTCGTCCTCTTGCATTTCATCGTCTGAGATGACGAAGCCGTCATTCACATAGCCATGCGATGTGGTAGGAATGCCGTCTTCGTCCTCACTGTCTGCCACCCTTGCCCGAGGCCTGCGTCGGTCCACAGGGGATGACACATAGGTTGACTGCACGGCCGAAGTATCTTGATCTTTGGACTTCTTTGCAGCTTTCTTGGGCTTCAATTTGGTCGATTTGAGACCCTTGTCCGCTTCCGACACTTGGATTGTGAGCATAAGCTTGCGCCGTTTCGCCAGAAAAAGTCCCGCGGCTGGCCCGATTAGAAGGTACTGGTTGGCCGCTCCGTAGTTGCCGACCACATTGTCCTCGTTGAAGGCTTTTTCCGCGGATAGGCGGTCGATGACCCGAACAACTTCGTGCTTCTTGAGCCCCTTGGCCATACCAAATTGCTCTTCGGAATTAGGTTGTTCATGGGGAGGGTATCTGCTTCCCAGCAAAATATCCGCACACTGGTTGGCCGTCAGCCTGTTTTGGTTCTGGACAACCTCGATGGCGGAGATGGCGTATTCTGAAAAGTCTTGCTGCTCAAACACATGCCCGGCCTTGCAGTTATCGCACAGCTTGCGACACTGTGAAGGCACAAAATCCTCTCCAAAGTAGCGGAGGATCTCAGCCCGGCGGCAATCCGATTTGTTGTCACAAAATGCCGTGACCCGATTCAGCATCACCATCTGTCGCTCTTTCTGTTCATTGTTGCCCTCGCCATCTGCAATCATTCTCTTCAGGACCCTTATGTCCCCTTTTCCATAGAACAGAATGCAATCCGAGGGTTTTCCATCTCTGCCGGCTCGACCAGTTTCCTGGTAGTAGCCTTCCAAGCTTTTGGGGATGCCGTGATGCACCACGAACCTCACGTCGGGCTTGTCAATGCCCATACCAAAAGCGATTGTCGCCACCACAACCTTGACAGTCCCTTTCTGCCAGGCAGTCTGTACTTCGACCTTTTCCTGTGGGTCCATTCCGGCGTGATAATGTCGCGCGGTTATCCCCTGGTCAGAAAGCTTTCCAGCCACGTCCTCCGTCTGCTTGCGGGAGATGGTATAGATGATGCCGGTCACATTCCGATACTTGGAATTGATCAACGCGGCAATCTTCGCGGTCGCATCGGAGTTGGAACCCTTCGGTCGGACTTCGTAGAAGAGGTTGGGTCGGTTGAAGCTTTGCGAAAACGTTTGGCAGTTCGTCATCCTCAGGTTGTGCCTGATGTCCACGATGACGTTCTGGGTCGCTGTGGCGGTGAGAGCCATGATGGGGACATTTGGGAACTTGATGCGGATTTGTCCAAGAGTCTTGTAGTCCGGTCGGAAGTCATGTCCCCATTGGCTCACACAATGAGCCTCGTCAATGACCAGCCTGGCAAACTTCCCCCTGCGGTACAGGTTTTGCATTGCATTGTTGAAGGTGGTGTTTTTGTTCACCATCTCCGGCGTGACATATAGCAGCTCGACGAAGTGCTCCGGACTGCGTTCGTCAAAGGCACTCATGACCTGCCTCTTGTATTCCGATGAACACTCGCCATTGAAAGCCACAGCCTGTATGCCCAAGGCTTTCATGTGGTCGACTTGGTCTTGCATCAGGCTCAGCAAAGGGGAAACGACTATTGTGACGCCTCTTGTCTTGCCTGTCCTCACCACTGCTGGAAGTTGATAGCAAAGAGATTTACCGCCGCCGGTTGGCATCAGAACAAAGGCATCTTGCCCAGCCAGAGTCGCATTAATAGCCTGCAGCTGGTTGTGGCGGAATCCCTTCATTCTGAAGCGATCTTTCAGCATCTTCTGGACTTCCGGGGACCATGGGTGCTTCATGAGCTCTGGCGGAATGCTTAGGTCTGGTAAAATAGCCGCGGCCTGTCTCTTGGAAGAGCTTCGTGCCTTGGGCGCGGGGCCAGCGTTCCCAGACGTTTCTGAGAAGACGTGGCGATGGCCGACACTTGGTCCTCCCACAGACTGGCGGGTTTCGAAGTCTTGTGCAAAAGCTAGCATGTCGTCGTCATCACTGAAGTCGCTGAAATTATCACCAGGCTGCTGCACACGGTTCCTCGGGGGCGGGTTGCGCGCGGCTGTCTGTGTGGGCCTTTGGCGCTGCATGGGCAGTTGTGACATCTCGGCGTCTTCGAGATCCGAGTACAGATGCTCTGCGGCGTCAAAGTCTGCCGTCGTATCGGCCGGAAATCGCGACATGCCCATCCTTGCTCGGCCAGCGTCTCTCGGAGCAGGCAAGTCCCTGGGGAACGGTGCTTCAAATGAAGCTTCATCGTCCTGGGACACTAACCCGCTTCGCGAGGGGATTGCTGCTGCTTGGATCGGCTCGTTCCATAGACGCGACTGCGATGCTGCAGGCAGCTGTGTTTGGTGAACGACTTGTGTGCCCGCAGTGGCGAGCAGTGGCGAATCGCTCGAGCTTCGCGACATATCGACCGTGTTGGCGTACGCAGGTTGAGTACCAAGTACCACAGTGCCTTCGTTCCTTGCACCGGAGTTGGCAGCTTGTGTAGGTGCGTAGAAGCTGGTTTCATCCAGACCAGCCCCTGATAGCTCATGGACAAGCTGTCGTTCTCTTTCTTGTACATGATCCGTGAGTTCATCGAGCTGAACCTCGTCATCATCTGTGTTTAGTCCATCCGCGTAGGATTGTGCAACTCGCTTCGCCAGTGTCTCACGCTGTTCGCAGAGCCGTCTATACGATTCCATGGAATCTGTCAGACATTTGATAGCTTTTTGTTGACTAAGCAACCGCTCCTTCTCTGCCTTGACCTCATCGCGCTTCTCCTTGGGCCATCTCTCGTTTATCGCTCGCATGAACTCCTGGCGATTCTGCTGGATTTGAGATTCCAGCAAAGCATGCCTCTTACTCAGCGCTTGAGGATTCTCAGACAAGTAAGACAAGAGTTGAGGTGTCTGGCTGGAGGAAGGCAAGCAGAGTCCAGGACCGGTGTCATCGCCGACGCTGTTCAACGCACTCGTATCGTTGGCCCCTGCCACTTCTGCTGCGAGAGTCTTTGAATACTCGACTCCATGACGCAGAGAAGGGGATGCTTGAGGGCCCATTGCAGTGTCATCTGGCTCAGGCCCATGCACCCTTCGTGGGTCAACCGGCTGACTCCTTGACTGGCTGGGCGGCTCCCTCGAAATGCATGTCGTCGTATTGTAGGCTGGTGGCGTCACAAACTCGTCCTCGGAATCAGGGATGAAGTCGTATCTCCCCGTCGCTTCAGACTGCTCAGCTGCGTGGCTGGGAGTATCCTCAGACGACGTAGAGGACGCTGGAGCATCGACTGAGACTCTGCGCTTTTTGTGGCTGCCTTGCACGCGTGCAGGCTGACTGGCCTTGACCGGTGTGTGGCTTGTCCCGAGATGGTCGCGTCGATCAGCTGCTCGCCTAGACGGCGAAGACATCTCTTCTGTGACACTTGGGAGGATACCGCCCTTCTTGGCTCCAACAGAGCGGTTCCCCGCAGAGTCCTTCACGTCTCGAGCACGCCGCGATTTGACACTACTCGAGGCTCCCGCTCGTCGAGCTATGGACCGGTTCCGCGGTGTCGACGCAGGTGGTTCAGTGCCAAGTAGTTTATACACATCGGGAAAATGTTCTGGCTGGGTGGCTTCATCGTTGGCGACGCCGCCACTCTTCCGTTTCCGGCTGTTTCTCGGCGATGCGGATGACCACAACGCGGTCCCTTTGCCCAATAGCTGGATATCATCTCCAAATTCGAGCGATTCGGCGGACGCGGCGGTGTCTTCGGTTAGGTCCATGCATTCCAAGTCCTCGCCATCGAAGTCGGCGAAGTCGAGGCCGGTGTTTGGCGAAGGCGTTGGCCGAGCGCGCCCAATTTTGGATGGAGATGTATTCGATTTGGCGCGCGAACTGGCTGAGCGTCCTGTCAGGGTCAGCTTGTGGCCTATCACTTGCAAGGCCCGTTGACGTTGACGTACCAACATCTTGAGTCGCTTGGCCCACACGGTGCTTCCCTCGCCCATCACTGGTCGCTGACGGGGTAAGAAGCTGCTGCGGTTGCTGGGAAACAAGCAGCGGCTTCTTGGGTTTCGTAGTCGAAGTCAGACGGCCCATGCTGTGTTCCTCCACTATCACTTCGTCGTGAGTGACAAGCAAGTCATTCCCCCGCCCAGCCGAGTCGTTGACTGCCCGTGACGGGCGATTGGGTGCCGTGACGCCAATTGCAGGAGCCGATCTCGAAGAGTATTGGGTCTGTAGGTCTTGCGATTGGGAGGCTTCGAGAGACGTTGGGTCGCTGGCGCCGGGAAACGCTTGAACGGGAGGCTTCGATAACGCGACGTTGCTCAACAACCAAGTGAGGTGATCTGCAAGGTTGTTCCGAGTCATGAAGCCGGCGTACGAGTGCCAGGTCGTCCCAAGCTCTCTGCTACGGCCAACATCTGAAGCTGAGATTCTTTTTATCCGCGATGATTGCGCCTCAAACTCCTGTGTTGTCACGGAGCAGGATGCCTGGTCGACTTGGGTGGAGTTGCTTCCCGCGTACCGCGTCTGTTAGTCAGCAGATGCGTGCTCACGTGATTTTCTTCGCACTCAAACTGGCAATCCGCCAACCCATTCAGCGCGATGTCACCATGTCAATGTTAAAGACACGTCTAATTTTCGACTTCCCCCCAAGACATGGCGGCAGAGGGATATTCAATGACGATATTCCCCGTGGTGAGCCAACTACGCTCGTTGCAACTTACAAGCTACCTCGACGCGCCCACTGTCGGCTAAACCCATGACAGCGCTGGTGAGGTAGATGGTGTCAAGTCTCCCACCAGCGCATTGTAGTTTAGTACTAATCACATTAAGCACAATGTTTGCACCTGTATACAGGGCGTGTTAGAAGCCTATGTTGAAAGTCTCGATGTTGCAGGGTCCAGTCTGTGTTATTTACTCGTAGCGGCAACTGGGAGCGGATCTCGGGGATCGATGGGCCCACCCGACTGGCGCGCTCCCGTCCGATTGTGCTCCGAGCCGTTCGGCAGCCGGCCGGGGCCCGCTCCGGATTGGGAGGCAAGGCGCCGCATGATTGGCCCGACGAGCCGTCATCACCTTGCTTGCCGCCGAAGCCCGGCCGCCACAGCAAGGATTTTCAGTGTCCATTCTGGCCAGATGAGTGATTCATTGTTTCTACTTTGCATTCCGTACGGCGAAGTAGATATGAGGGACCAACAATCGGTGTCGCGTGCCCGAATTCGCGTTTGACCCCTGCAATAAATCACGTCCTTACGGCAGCCATTGCAAGTCTCGGGAAGCCATGCAGATATGTTTTCTTCGCATCTCACAATGAAGTCGCTATTAATGCAGCGGCTCGGCTCAAGACGGTGCCGGGAGGGTTTTCTGGTTGCTTGCGGTTTTTGCCACTGCGACAGCCTCGGCGTCCGGCTGTCGCCGACGGGAGCCGGGGCCGGATGCGGTCGACGGAGCCGTGCCGCGCCACGCAAATTGACAAGAAACGTTCTTGCATCTCGGGCACGTACTAACTAGCAAATCAACTAGCAGGTTTGGGGTTTTCCAAAGCGGTCAGCGTCATAGGTTGGCACTAGGTTGTTTTCTCTTGTCACAGCCGACCAGTCGGGCAACGGCTGTCGGCTTTGCGAGTAACGGCCGCCGTAATATCGGCATTGCCTCCTGACCGTTTGCATTTTGCCCCCGAGCAACCTTCCTTCTCCTTAAGGATTCATTCCTCAGCTCTGACACTGGCCCTCATATGCTGAACATACGCTGCACATTGTGCATGTTGTGCCTGGATCAAAACATTCACGATGCCTGACAAAGAAGAGGGCCTCAAGTCGTCCGAAATCCCCCCCCGGGAGGCGACGGCAGAGGCGACGCAGACGTCCCGGCCAGCAGTCGACGGGTCCAAGAAAGGTCGGCTCGTCAACTACCTGGAGGAAGACATCCGGACCTCAGTATTTGCAGAGCTGCAACTCATCATCCTAACGTTTTGCACCGGCATGCAAGGTGAGCACACATACAAACCCCCCCCCCCC
>JALHBX010000567.1:0-24822 GCA_024340025.1 Tolypocladium tundrense | reverse complement strand
CTGTCCGGTCTGTCGGTCTGACGAGAATGGCCGGTCTGTCGGTCTGCGGTCTGTCAGACGGACTCAGTCGGTCTGTCAGACGGTCTGTCTGTTAGCCACACTGCTGTCATCTGGAGCCTTGCTCCCTGCGACTCGGCAAGCAATGGCAATTGACTGAGGCATATTGGACAGGTGAGGGAGCTTTTCGGAGATGGGAAGAGATTAGCTTTGGCAGGAGGGGATGGAGGGACGAGGCAACATGTTTACCGTGGGGTACGATGCTCTCAAGCCGGCTCTAAACCTTCCAGGCTGATGGATTCTGGGTTGCACTTGACTGCCAAGAGCTCCTGGGGCCGCAAAGGCTTTGAGGTGGTTGCGATTGATGTGGATGCGTGATGGAGAGAACAACACGCGATTGTGAGAGGGCGTGGTAAGCAAACAGGTGGCAGGTGGCAGGTGGCAGGCTGGCAGCTGCCGTGGCGTCACCACTTGCTAATCCCTGACCGCCTGATTCTTGCCGGCCAACTCTTGGTGCCTGAGATATGAGAAATAAAGGGCGGTGTAAAGTGAGCAGCCGATAGTAAGATTTCGAGTAGCTGTGATTCACGCTCACACAACAGGTTCGAAGGGGAAGGCGGGTGCGTAGAACTCCACCACACAGAGGCGACCAACTGGCAGCCTTTAGTTGAAGCCTTTGTATATAGACTCCGAGTGTACTGGCCTCCTGTGGATTTCTTGAGATGGGCACCGACGAAATGACGTTCAGTAACGAAAAGTGTGGATGTCTGCCCCCTCCAATGCAGAACAACCAAGCTCTGCGATTTCTCAATCCTAAGCTACCTTGGACTCTATGAACACAATCATCAAAACGGGAAAGAGAAAAATTAAAAGCCCTTTAATATTCTTTGCAATATTTGGCTCTTTTTGATGTTTATCCAGGACAGCTGTGGGACGTTGCGCGAAAATACAGAAGGCCACTCCGACACCAACACTGCAAGGCGTTGTGACGGAAGAGAAAGATTTTGACGAGGCATTAGAAAACTACTGGCCTTTTCTCAAATAAAAAGATCTCCTCTTCCTGTGTCTTTCCCCCATTTGCCCAGATTAGCACAGGGTTTTGCTCGTCTTGGTCCACTGCCAACACTTCCACTCGTTGCCTTGTATCTCTCTTGCTAACCAGATCTACCAATAATATAGATCGCCTCTCTCCCTGATCCGCAGTCATTTTTCCATGCCCAAAACGTCTTGCGAGGGTTTGCAGACGTCATGGTCGCGGTGTAGACTTGGTGAATGTCTGCTTCAACAATGCTGGTGTCGCTGCCGTGACAATAGGTAGCTGCAGAGGCAAGTCGCGCTTTCCTTCAACAGCCTCTATCCGGCTTGTCTTCCACATGAAGAGTACTACAGCACGACCAATCAACCCTACACTCGCTTAGCTACCGGATTAAGAAGTCAATAAAACAGAAGCGAATGAAGCAGTTAGCTTTTGCCCTTGGAGACTCGGGACAATGAACCGACTGGGTCCAGTCAGCCAATCAGACAGCTACTCCACAGTAACTCTGGTGGTAGCCTTGATAGAGCTAAATAGTTCAAGGATTTAATATCGGCCGCGTGGCCTAATGGCTAAGGCGCTAGATTTCGGTTAACTTGAGCAATCGTTTCCTCTAGAGATTCCAGGTTCGACTCCTGGCGTGGTCGTCTCTAACTCAAGAATCTATTTTTTTTGCACTTCATTTTGTTTTTGCTATTCTGCTGTATATTCATTTGTCTATATTGCATGCATTGTGCGCGGCTCGTGGCGAGCACGTGCAACGGCTATGCAATCTTTTTTTGCGCGGCGCTGGAGCGCCTGCGAGTGGGTGCCAAGGTGGTACAATTACGGGTGCAGTGAAAAGTTCCGTACACTCAGTCGTACATGCGATTTGCCATTACTTCATGTCTCTGTTTCCGTCTCGAGTGCAACTGTTGCAACCGCCTCCTTTCACGGGCTTTTGTCCTGCTTTGTCCTGCACGATATTACGTGAAACTGCTTCTGGTCGTTGGTTGTTCAACTGCCACCTTGTCTGACTAGCCAAGAGACAACCAACAAAACCAGGGTCCACCAACCAGTAAGCCGACATCGGGTGTCGCTTAGCATCGTGATTCTTCGGCTCAACTTCCGTTCGTGTCTGCCTTCACCCTCACCGCCCAGTCCAAAAAGCACCGACCAACGGCTGCAACCAACAAAACCCCCGCCGTTACCTGACGCGCCTCGAAACCTGGGGTACCTTGCGACCGCATCTCCGCGCTTCGAGACGATACTACCGTCTGCCCTGTCGATAGCCGACTGCCCCCTCTCCGCAAGCCGTCGTCCGCGATGTCGTCCTCGCTGCCGGGCAATCGCGAGTTGCCCGTATCGCAGTATGATCTGAGCACGTACCTGGGCCGTGTGCGGCATTCGATTGGGATAACGGATCCAAGGTGGGCTTTCCCGTGGTGAATTAGAGCATCTGTGTGCAGGGCCTGGAGGATGGATGGTCTTGGTCCTTGTAGTCAAAGTCGCTGACGGCCAATTGACCATAGCACCCTTTTCGCCGGCTCGTCTGGACTAGACAGGGCCAAGACACTCGTCACCGAATACAAGACGGGCAAGTTGGAGCACATGACGCCGCAGCTATGGCAGGCCAAGAAGATTGTCGACTCGACGCTTCACCCAGGTACGCATTTTAGCCGGATATCCATATGTAATCTCTGCTGACGAGAAACACCAGACACCGGCCAGCCTGTATTCCTCCCCTTCCGCATGTCGAGCTTCGTAATTACAAACTTGGTCGTCACGGCGGGCATGCTCCAGCCCGGACTGGGCATGGTGGGAACCATTGGATGGCAGGTGGCCAACCAGTCCGTCAATGTCGCCGTCAACAGCGCCAACGCCAACAAGTCGTCGCCCATGACCACGGCCATGCTTGCCAAGTCATATGCCGTTGCGGTTACGGCCTCTTGCTCCGTGGCCCTCGGCCTGAGCAAGCTGGTGCCTAGACTCAGAGTCTCGGACGCCACGAGGAACATCCTCAAGAGGCTCGTCCCCTTTGCGGCGGTGGCGTCGGCTGGTGCGTTGAACGTCTACCTCATGCGACGAGGCGAGATCGAGAGGGGCATCGACGTCCGCCCCGTGCTCTCGGACGCGGAGAAGTTGAAGCTGCAGGAGGAGGGCAAGTCGGAGCGTGATGTCCCTTCGCTGGGCCGGAGCCAGAAGGCGGCCAAGCTTGCCGTGTACGAGACAGCCGCCAGCCGTGTCTTCAACAGCAGCCCCGTCATGATCATCCCGCCCATGATTCTCTACTACATCCAGGAGAAGGGAGCGTGGTATAAGAACCTGATGGAGAAGGAATGGGTCAGGGCCAGGCCCCGGATCGCGACGACGATCCCCATTGGCCTCAACCTCGGCTTGATTGCAGCGACGTCGTTCGCCGTACTTCCCCTGGCTCTTGCCGTCTTCCCACAGCAGCAGCAAATTTCGGCCGAGAGCCTCGAGGAAGAGTTTCACAGCAAGGGCGGCAGCGGCGGTAAGGTGTGGTTCAACCGTGGTCTTTGAGGCTACTCCAATACCCAGATTCCATACCCGGAGACTGCTTGCTACGGCGGATGCTAGGTCTCAAACACCATTTGCGGGATGCTCGCCCGCATTGAGGTTGCTACCTGCTGCATCAACAGGGGTTAATTGGGACCCGCGTGTCAGAAAGATGCAACCGGAATCAAGTCTGATTGCAAAGGGGCTGGCAGGAAGGGCTGTTCCAACCAGGAAAGATTCAGCATTGGGAGATACAGGCGTAGGAGCGCTTGATGCAGATTCGCTGGGGCTGGCGATTTTACACTTTTCTGCTCGCTGGCACGTTTCAGGCGTATCGGCAGCGGTGTTAGGGCGCCAGATATACATACATAGATCCGTCCGTGCAGCCGCAATAGATCACACGTTACGAAGCCCACACATCTGACCGCGAACGTGGCGTCTGATCCGGCACTGCATGAGATGCTCTTCACGTGTCGGGGTCGAGAAATGAGGCAACGGGGCAACGAGTATGTACATATATAGTGGTGGCTATTACGAGGTAATACAAGTACGTATCAAACTCGCCCGTCGCCTTGTTCCGCGGAGGGGTGGAACACGGAAACGTCATGGCGAGGGCACAGCCCAGCACAGGAGTATCTCTTCGTGTTATTTCGACGGGCGATTAAGCGCGCGTGCGTCCCTGTGACGGCTGACGCGTGGTAGGAATTTGGGCGGCGGCGCTGGTTTCAAACTGCGGCTTCATTCGGGCGAAATCACAGTGTTGAGAATCATACCCACTCCCTTGTCTCTCGTTTGCTTCGGCGACCGATTTGTAGCGGTCGAGAGGCTAGTACCACGAGGAATCGGCGGCGTGGATGGTGCCGGTGGGCTGGAGCGTGCAAGGGCGGCTGCTGGTGGGCGAGGACATTTGGAGGGGCTTGCCCGGACGAGAGCTGAGCAAGAAGCGGCATCGGGTGAGACAGGCGTAGTACGAGTACATAGGTACGGACGGGGTGGTAATGGGTAAGGAGTGAGGAAAGGTGCGGCGAGTGTTCGTGCTCCGTGGTGAATGACAGGTACTTTACCATCTTGATTTGATATGTATTCCAAGTCACGGTGTTCCTGATCCCATCAAGACACCCGACACTTCACGGACGTGACATAATCCGGTGGGATTGGAGACACGATTTGACAAGCGGCAGATCTTGCTGCAGAGAAATCACAAATGTGACAAGACAGAATCAACAAAGACAGGGGACCCTTTTTTCTGGGCCCAGCCCCGATCCGACGAGGCGCGCGGCGCGCAAACACACGCGGATAGGCCGACAGTGGCGTTTGTATGGATTACGAGCAGGCGAGAGCGGGAGGCGGGGAGACCTGCGGGTTTGCTTACGATACTCGTAGAGGCATGCGCCGAGAGGACTATTGTGTCTTGGTGGGCGAACCAGGTGAAAATGAGGCGCGAATGACCTGAGCAATCACGACACCATGAGGCCCTTTCTGGGCCCGCCCGGAAGAGGCGAGACAGTCCGACTGTGACGTTTGTCGACAGAGAGGAAGGCGGATGCAGAGCAGCGTCAGAGAGGGTTGCGTTTGCGGGGTGGGATGGCGCACAGCGGGCACCAGGCGCTGTGCAGCATGCAGAAAGGGCACAGCGCGGCAACGAGGACTCGCCGGTACCAGGCACCGGTCTGATGGACGATAAGCCGCCGGGGCCAAGTGGGATATCGAGGCGGCCGTCAGCGTGCCATTCCTACCGCGGTCAGCCGGGGCATCGTGTTTGTCCGTGGACAGAGGCGCTGGCAAGGCTGGGTGCCGTGCACTGTGGATATTCGGGGCTTCTCCGTATCTACGACGTGAAGCGGTGGGACAAGACGTGCTAGGCATGTCTGCCTCGATGCACGGCGATGACGGACGACGAGCGAATGAACAAGACGCGGGCGGGAGATTGAGAAGCAGACTGCAGGATTACTGGCTGGGCGGAGGATGCCTGCCTGCCACTGCCACTGTCGTGGCTCCTGCGGTTTTGACTTTGCCGCCTGAGGCACAGACGGAGTCGTTACCCTGGCTGTTTACTGCGGGCCGCACCACAGCCGACCTGCAGCGAGGTGCAGGTGCAGGCCCCGCAATCAGTGAAGGCGGCGTTCCCCAACCAGCACGGTCTCGACCGGCGTTGCCTCTTTCGGTGGATGTTGGGAGGCTTCGGGGACATGGCGCGCTGGCAAAATGAAGAAATTGGGTGACCGTGGAAAGGAGCAAATTGGCAGGAGATTCCGCGTTGATCACGATGCACGTACGAGTAGCTGTGCTGCTTTAGCGACAAGCCTGGGGGACCTGGTGCGTGTCCGCGACGTCCCGCTCCACTGCCAGCCAGGCTCTAGGGGCGCGAGAGCCACCCGGCTCCAGCGGCCATTCGGCGCTGAATCTGCCACTCCGCTCCAGGTCGGTGCCATTAGTGGTTCAGCGATATGGCTGCACTGGGACTGCCCGGCGGCACCGTGTGAGCCTCAGGCTCCCCCGCAATCAGCCCATTCCATGCAGTCTGCAGCGCTGTTGCCGGGTCGAATCAACGCTTTGTCGTGACGATACGTTGCCCTGGGAATCTTTCCATCGATCCTGTTTTGTGTTGCAAATTTCCCGCCTCCGTCTCTCTGAACCGGGCCTCGTTTCGAGCGCGACAGTGTACTTCCAGCCGGCGTCGAGGCGCGTCTCCAATTGGATTCCGCCACCCGCAGCCCAGTCTCCAGTTGCCATCTGCACTGTATTACCGCTAGGCTTGCGACTGCAACGCCCAGAGGGCCAACCGGGGCCCTCCACCAGCACGCAGCTGGCACCGCCAGCGCCAGAAGCGCACCACCAGCGCACCACCACCACCACCGCCTCCACGACCCCGACCAGCCTACCCAGTCCACGAAGCGGTTCACATTCTCGTCCTCTCTCTCTCTCTTTTCTTTCACAACCTCGCCCCCGACGGTCAAGTCCGCTTCATCGAACCCTGCGAGCAATTCCGCCCAGCTTCTCGCGTCCCTCGAGCTCGGCCATTGACGCCCAGCCAAACTGCCCGGAAGCGCACCCCGCCTGCAGCCGCAGCAAGGGGGAATCCGCGCACCGCCGCGAGCATGTCGACGCCCACGACGGCCGTCGCTACGCTTCCTCGCTACCACACCCACTATTACCACCACCCGTCGTATCCGCACCAGCCTCACGGCAGCGGCAACATCGCCAGCACGACTACCACCGCGGCCAACTACCGCTCCGCCGCTGCAAACGCCATCCTGCCGCCGACGGCCACGACGACGACGGCTACGGCGTCCAACACTGCTCGTCTTCTGCCCTTCTACGGGCAGCCTGCCGGCGCGGGCTCGCCTACTGGGGCGGATGGCCTAGTCCAATCCCAATCGACAGCACCCCGTCCGCCTCCGCACCGCGACTACCTGGACGACCACCACAACCTCTTGCACGACCTCAATCCGTCCTCGGCTGCTCTTCACAACGACAGCTACACGTCCACAATGGCGAGTGTCGCCAGCATTGACCAGCCGTCGCGGAAACGCCGCCGCTCCCACGAACCCGACTGGAACAACTTCTACCGCAATGGCCTACCCAAGGAGATCATCGTCATCGACGACTCCCCTGAGCCCGAGGCCAATTCCAGCCGCAAGATCACCAACGGCAACACGACTGTCGCCACTGCCGCTGCCGCTCGCGACTCGCACGCACAGCAGCCGGCAAGGAAGAGGAGACGGGATGACGATCCGGCCCCCAGCCGCGCTGCTGGTTATCATGTTCAATATGTCGGGTCACACACGCATACGCCGCTGCAGAATACGACGCCCATCGCCTCTACCCTGTCCAGCGACCGCACCAACTCGGCCCTGCACACCACGGCCCCGACGTCGCTCTCTTCCAATAGCCAGTACGAAGACGTCCAGGCGCCGCTCAAGCGGAAGCGGACTCGCCAGCAGGTTGCCAACGAGGCCAAGCGGAGAGACATTGATGGGCTCGGCAACCCGTTCTTCACGTACAAGCCGCCGCCTTATCCGCCAAAGAAGGCCCCCGAGGTCCACGTCCGAGTCGTCCACGACGTGAGTATTTTCTCCCCCCTCTTCCCTGACGCCCTTACCCGCTCATCACCGCCGAGACTCAATGGAATGCGTGGCTGAATGTTCTCTCATTTCTCTAGCGCATGCACGAAAAAGGCCACAAGGTGGATGATGACGACGGCCACTACATTGTCGTGCCAGATGCCGAACTGACGGATAAATGTGAGTCGAATCAACTGCCGCTGCATGCACCCCTCTGACACGGGATTAGACCAGATCATGCGCCTGCTTGGCCAAGGCACTTTCGGCAAGGTTGTCCAGGCCCGTGACCGGAAACGTAACAAGTTTGTCGCGGTCAAGATTATCCGATCTGTGCAAAAATACCGCGATGCCTCGAGAATCGAGCTCCGGGTACTCGCCACTTTGAAGGCAAATGATGAGAATGATCGGAATCGATGCATCCACCTGCGGGACTGCTTCGACTACCGTGGACACATTTGCATCGTCATGGACCTCCTTGGCCAGAGTGTCTTTGACTTTCTCAAGGGCAACGGCTTCGTGCCCTTCCCCAACAGCCAGATCCAGAGCTTCGCTCGGCAGCTGCTTACGAGCGTTGCATGTAAGTTGCATCTCCCACCCCGTATCTTGCTCTGATACTGACTGCTGGTGTCTAGTCTTGCACGACCTGAACCTGATCCACACTGATTTGAAGCCTGAGAACATTTTGCTCCGCGACAACTCATACCAGACATTTACCTATAACCGCAAGATCCCATCATCGTCTACAACCATCAATCGACAGGCCACCCAGCGACGAGTATTGCTCGACACGGAGATCCGCCTCATTGACTTTGGCTCGGCCACGTTCCAAGATGAATATCACTCCTCGGTTGTATCGACCCGCCATTACCGGGCACCCGAAATCATCCTCGGGCTGGGCTGGTCCTACCCCTGTGACATCTGGAGCATAGGGTGCATCCTTGTGGAATTCTTCACGGGAGATGCCCTGTTCCAAACGCACGACAACCTGGAGCATCTGGCCATGATGGAGGCGGTTGTCGGCCACCGCATCGACCCCCACCTTGTTCAAACAGTCAATAAGATGTCGACGCGCAGCGGTGGAAACCCTGCTTCAAAGTATGCTCCGCCCACGCAGCCGTGCATCTGCACCGACACTGACGCTAACTGCTCTCAAGATACTTTAAGCGGCTTAAGCTTGACTATCCTACTACTGATACTACACGTGGATCTCGAAGATTTGTCAAGGCGATGAAGCAGCTTCACGTAAGTTGACGCAATGCCGTTGCCCCGAATGGACATTGGCTGACCAGGATATAGGACGTTATTCCATCAAACAATACATTCTTTAAAAATTTCCTTGATTTGTTAAGAAAGATTTTCATTTACGACCCTGCACAGCGCATCACGGCCAAGGAGGCCCTGAACCACCCGTGGTTCAAGGAGATGGCTGTCCCCGACGATGGGACCGAGGCCGCCAAGATCCGGCTGGAGAGGAAACGAGCGGAACAGGAGCACGTACGGGCAGCGCACTTTGTTGGTTGAAGGTGCTGCCAGTTACTGAGGGCAACTTGTCTTTTTTATGACGACCATACGAGCATGATCATGGAGTTGGGCGGTTTCGATGGCAGACGTGTAACGCAAAGGGATATTTTGCTGGAAGACCGACACGACGCCCAGCGGAATGGCACTGTACTCTTAGTGCAATAGCTGCAGTACTTGTGTTATCGCCCTGCTGACCTGTCCCCGCGGAGTCACCATTTCGAAAGTGGCACTGGCTTGTTGGGGCGGTTGAAGGGTATCAGAGGGACATGGCGGACTCGGCTATCGACCTGTCTCCGAAGACGGCGTGTGCAACGAGGACGAGCTCTGGTTGTGCCAAACAAATATATACCTATATCTGTCCTCTCCACTCCGAGGATCTCGCCGTTTACAGACGCCGAGGCGGCCACAGCTACTCGGGAGCTTTCGAAGCCGCATGGCGACAGCTTCGTCGAGTTGCAACGTGCTGGGCTGACCGTCACAGAGTACAAAGTCTTGACTTGACCACGGCTGCAAACGTCGTGTTTGAAACATTCGGGCAAGTTGAATTGCAAGGTTGCGTCTTTCTTTGTGCCTGGAAGCTGACGAGTTATAGTTGTCTTTGTCTCCGAAGGCTGCCTCGGGGAGTTTGAGCAACCCTGCGACATAGGCATACATGACGGCTCGCTTTACCCAGACGGCAGCTGCTGCCTTTGTTTCGGGTGGGAAGCATCCTATTCATGCCACCGAGACCCAGCATGTTCAAGGCCTGGGTGACACAAACCGCGGGGATGGATCACTCACTGGTCATGTCCAGGCAGACATTTATGCCGCGCAGCATAATACTTGGCCAAGCCTGTTGTGTGAGAAACACATGCCGAATACTCGACACTCCGCCCTCGAACGACTTGGACAGCAACACCTCGTACGTCTTGCGGGTTCGAGATATAATCAGAATGGCTCTGCACTTCTTCAACCTGCGCAAACGGCTGGAGTTGTCTGGCCCCGAGGCAAGGCGTTTTGAGCACTTCGTTGTTGCGGACGTGGACGATGGGCTCAAGGACATATCGGACGAGGCACTCGGCCAGCTCACCCGCCTGCTCCATCTGAGCCCGAAGCTTCGCGGCGAGGGGTGGCTGCTGGACCAGGTGCGGCAGATGAGGCAGCTGGATCCGTGTCTCCTGCGGCCCAAGGGCCTCATCGACCGGCTCGCCATCAGCATGGGCAAACACGGCGCGCCGTTTTCCCCCTCGCGCGCCAACCTCTGCCTCACGCACAAGCCGCTGGACCCGCGCGTGGTGCGCAAGCTCATGGTGCTCGTCGCCGACGAGTGCACCGTGCAGGTCGACCGGTTCCGCAGCGCGCGCGCGCGCGACAGCGTGGACATGGCGCCGGCGGTGCGGTGCTGGCTGGAGCGCATGGACTCGGCGACGGCGCTGTGGCTCGGGGACGCGCAGTTCAAGGACCTGTTCCAGCGGGCGGCGCCGTGGATGGGCGGGCCGACGAGCGAGCACCGGCGGTGCGAGGCGTGCATCATGGCCGTCGTGGGAGGCTGGCCGCAGATGGTCCTGGACCTGCGCGTGGGCCTGCTGGCGCGGCGCGCGTACACGGCCGAGAAGACGGGCACGGAGCGGGACCCGCGGCTGCTGCGAGCCGTAGAGGCGTGGGCACGAGTCCACGGGGCGACGAACGAGCAGCGCATCGCGGCGCACAGCGAGGCGCTCGTCGGGCGCATCGTACAGGTGCGCAAGGACATCTCGGCGCACCGGGAGCGGCGCCGGCGCGACAAGTACCGCCGGCGCGGGTGCCGGCCGCCGCCCCGGACGCACCGCCGGACGTGGACGGAGCTCACGCGCGAGAGCCTGCCGATGCCGCGGCGGCGGCGGGCGGCGCTGGCGGGCAACGAGAGCCAGTCGACGTTCCTGAGCACGGCGGCGTGCACGTCGGAGGAGCGGCTGGCGCTGGTGGGCCACCGCAGGACCGACAGCAGCGTGGCGCTGAGAAAGGGGGAGGCGGGCGGCGTGGACCCGCGTGCGTGGCTGGAGGGCATCCCCGAGGGCCAGGAGGACGAAGAGGAGGCGTACGGGTGGGAGCACGATCACGTTTCGTCCCTCGAGGGCAAGATGTCGCCGTCGCCGCGGCCGGGCGAGATCTCGGAGCTGACGGCCGGCGACTTACACGGCAGCACGCTGCGCACCATCTCGGAGCTCAGCTCGCGGACGGAGATGCTCGACGAGCTGGCCGGCTCCCGGCCCGACCCGTCCGCGCCGCAGAGCGTCTCCGCCATGAGCTCCCTCTCCGGGGCCCGGCCCGCCCGCGAGGACATCACACCCCCGCGCAACCCCGCGAGCGCGAGCACGTACACGCTCGACTCGTACTACTTCAAGGTCGCCGGCCGCCGCAGCTGCGCGTCCGGCCCGCCCCCCGTGCCGGACCTCCCGGACTTGGACCTCTCCTGCAACACCGACGACGACGGCGGCGATGTCAGCGACGCCGAGAGCACGTCGACGTCGGTGGAGATGGAGCAGCGCATGGGCGCGCTGTGCGGGCACAACCGCAAGCGAGGGCGGCCGCGGATGGCGCTGAATGCGGAGGCGCTGAGGATGCTGCAGGAGGAAGAGGGGAGTGAGGACGAGGGCGTGTTTGTGAACAGGGGCGGGTTTGTGAACGAGGGTAGTTTGGCGATGTTGGGGGGCGTGGGGGGGAGGAGTGCCAGGAGGAGCAGGGGGGGATGGCCGGTGTGGTATCGGGATGGGGAGTAGGAGATTACAAGTCCATGTTGTATGGTTGACGTGTCGCACGGTCATGTATGAAGACATCATCACGGTCATGTATTAGACATCACTCACGGTCATGCACCAAGAGACGGCGTCGTGAGAAGAATGGGTATCGCATCTAGCTACCCCTGGGAGCCGTGGCATCCAGGCTAATCCGCCAGCTTCCCCATGAGCATCTGCACCGCGGGCACGAAGCACGCCGCCTGGCGGAACTCGCCGAGGCGCACCCTCATCAGGTCAAACGCCAGCAGCACGCCCTGGTCCTCGCCGCCGTCGACGCGGCGCTCCCGGCGCAGGCTGTCGGCCTTGGAGTAGCGCTGCGAGAAGTGCGTGAGCAGCGTGCGGCGGGCGCCCATCTCGCGCGCGACGCCGAGCGCCTCGGCCATGGTCGAGTGGCGCTTCGCCTTGGCGTGGTCCTGCTTGTCGTCGCCAAAGGTGCACTCGTGGACGAGGAGGTGCGCGCCGCGGCAGGCCTGGGCAAAGGCGCTCGAGGGCCGGCAGTCGCCCGAGTAGGCGATGCGCAGGCCCGACGTGAGCTCGAGCTGCGTGGCGTAGGAGCGCCAGCAGTGCGGCACGGGGATGCGCTTGATGGACGCGAGGCCGAAGTTGGTGGCGGCGTCGGCGCCGAGGTCCTCGCGCGTGGTGACGTCGCGGTCCTTGTCCTGGGCCCAGGGGCAGCTGGGGAAGCGCAGGCGGTGGAAGCCGAGGTCCTCGACCTGCGAGAGCTCCTCGAGCATGGTGCGGTAGCGCCCGATGCAGGAGATGGCCAGCGTGGCGCCGCTGCCGTCCCGCAGCGTCTGCTCGTACCAGGCCTTGATGAGCGAGGCGGCGCCCATGTGGTGGTCGGCGTGGACGTGGCTGATGACGATGCACCTGAGGTTGCGGAGGACGTCGGCCGTCTCGTCGGCGCTGAACGCCCGTCGGATCTGCCCGAGGGTGCCCTCGCCGCAGTCGAGCAGGTAGTTGCCGATGCCCGGCACGCGGATGAGCGTTGCGGATACGTTGCGGTGCTTGCTGGGCACGGAGGAGCCGGTCCCGAGCGGGATGATCTCTGCGTCTCTGTTGGGGATGTTCTTCTCCGACTCCTCGATCCTCGCCAGCAGCTTCGGGTCCGATGCCTCTGCCTTGGCTTGGTGGACCAGAGTCAGGACCTCTTCGTCCACTGCCTCTGAAGCGCCGAGCAGGTCCGGGAAGGGGGCCGCGTGGTGGTCATCGAAGACGAGTCGCGGCATCAACTGCAGCCTCGTTCCAGGCCGTCCGAGCTCTATTGGCGAATCGGCTGGTGGTGCTGGGTACTTGACGGTGTTGTCAAACTTGGCCAACGGGAACCGCTGCGGGTCAATTCGCCGCAGCTTGACCTGGATCTCGGCCGCCCCTGGATGCGTGACCATGTTGGGGCACGTGTCCTCGGCGCAGAATACGTGCTTGATCTGAGGGTGCTTCTGGATGAAGCCGTGAACCCGGGCATCTTCCGCCATTCCGGGGCCGAGGATCCAGTACAAGACGGCAATATGCTCCATCAGTTCAGCACTGTTCCACTCTGGGCGCTCCATGAACGATTCCATAAAGTCTTGGCTGGGAATGTCCGCCACGACGATGCCTTTTCCAGGCTGCGGCTCGCCCAGCACCATGTCTGGCGTCACCGTCGTGCCGTCCTTGCCCGGGGCATTCTGACCCGAGGTCAAGAGCTTAAAGTCCTGGGGTTTGACGCCAAGCTCTTTGGCGGCCGGGGCGTTGAACTTGCCTCTCCGGTCATGGCACTTGACAATGTACGACATGGACGTCTCGCCGTAGCATGTCCGCGGGAGAGGAAAGTGGTTGATGGCCAGGACGTCGTCGCCGAGGTTGCCATCGCCGGATGTGTCATTGGGGTTCGGAAACACCCAGGCCGTCTCGTCCGGGTTTGGAATCTCGGCGCCATCCGTCGCATACGGACCCTTGTACGCTTTTAGGGTGCCGTCCTCGACGGTGACGGCCGACTCAGTGGGCTCGAGGTCGCGGAGCTTTCGAGGCACGAGCACAGATCTGTTGCTGAGGCTGCCGCTGAACATGATTCTCTCGACGACCATGGCGGCCACGTCGGGGTCTGAAATGGTCGACCTCGACTTGTACGAGGGTTTCGTGTCGGCTCCCGAGGCAGCGCCATTGGACCCCTCGACGCCGCTGTGACGGCGTTTCTGCGGACTGCTAGACCGAGCTCTCCGGACTGGAATCTTCCATACCCGGATTGCGTCGTCTGTCCAGTCCGGCTCGATATTTGCGGCATCTGCAGCTCTCGGATCCGTCCGGTGCTCGTGCGGTCGCACGTGTATAGGCTGGCGGAAGATGACGGGTCGGCAGGCGGCCAGGATGTGGCACAGGTTGTCGCCGCCGTGGACCCCGATCCCGTTGTGCATGCTCTGCTTCAGGAGCTTCTGGCCCTTTTGCTGCCTCTTGACGTTCTCCTGGCTCGTGTACTCCTTGGCCGAGTCGATGGCGCCGCCGACGCTGAGCAGGTAGCCGACCAGGCCGCCCATCTGGTCCCAGCCGACGGCGCCGCTGAGGAAGACGTGCTCGGTGCCGCCCATGTGGATCTTGCGGCTGCCAAAGGCGCGCTGGGTGCCCTCGGCGACGCGGCCGAAGATGTAGGAGCGCTTGTCGTGGTGCATGTAAATGCAGGAGCCGGGGGTGTCGGAGGACGGGACGGTCGCGAGCTCGACGGTGGTGGCCATGACGGCAGCGTCGTTGCCCTCGAGCGAGCGCGCCTTTTTTGCGTAGTTTCGTGCGAGACCGGGCGGGAAGAGATGGCGATGCGAGGGCAGAAGGGGCCGAGTCGCAGGTCGAGATGTCGAGCTGCAGTCGCGCGTACGGCGTGTGGCAAGGGAAGTCTGCCGGCGGCTAGCGAACGGGGCCAGAAACAGACGGCGGCTAAGGAGCGACGTGGGAATTTCGAGGCTGCGTATGCCCCATGGTTCCATCAGCTCGTGGGAAGGATTTGCTGGGGGGGATAAGGAGCGAAAAGTCGTTGGAGCTGGATGTTGAAGCTGCCCCACGACACTTTTCCAAGCTTCTGATATCCACCATGATGGCGGCTGACTAAGGCAGGCATGTCGAGTGCTCAGCCCTACCTATGTACTTCGTACTCGTACGCCTTGACGACATGCAAGTGAACTCCTGGTCAAAGGATAAGAATATGCCTTTGCTCTCTGCTTTCAAGACACCCAATTGTTGTTGCATCAAAGTGCGAAGTACACACAGCACATTCCGCTGCCGCTAAATAAACGGAACAGGCAAGGCACCTTGGCTTATCACTGCTTGGTAATGCACCTATCTGGGGATTGCATCATGGATGAATGGGGCCCTAGATGGCGTCTCTCTTGACGCTACTCTCCACTCCCGCTCCCCGGAAACCGCCATCCGTCCGGACCGACGACGGGCTTCGCGGAATGCAGACTAACTGCGTCTCATGCGTCTGCTACTTCACCCGCTGGGGCCCCTCGCCCGAGGCCCTCTCCGCTCCCCTCCCCGTCGCCCTGCGCTTGATCGTCTCCGCGTCTCCCCCCGTGTAAGAGCATTCGCCATGTCCGACAGCATCAACCGCAACCCGCACCCCGACTTCAAAAAGGTCGAGGCCGCGCGCCCCGACTGGGACGAGGCCGCGCGGTTCCGCTACACCAAAACTGTCGACCCGGCGTGGGCGTTCGGCGACGGCGCGAACCGCCTCCGGAGCGCCGCGGACACGCACCGGAAGCACATCGCCATCGACCCGTACGAGGACGGCCGCCCTGCCGGCTTCAACTACAAGCTGCTCATCTCGGCCGTCGTCCCGCGGCCCATCGCCTTCATCAGCACGCGCAGCGCCGACGGCCGCGCCACCAACCTCGCGCCTTTCAGCTACTTCAACGTGCTGAACCACGACCCGCCGCTCTTCACCGTCGGCTTCGCGTGCGGCGTCGCCGCGGCCAAGGACACGCTGCGCAACGTCGTCGACACGCGCGAGGCCGTCATCAACATCATCGGCGAGCCGTTCCTCGAGGCCGCCAACGCGGCGAGCGTCGACGCCCCGTACGGGGCCAGCGAGTGGGACGTGAGCGGCCTGACGCCCGTGTACGACTGCGAGACGGTCAAGTGCGCGAGGGTCAGCGAGGCCGTCTTCAGCGTCGAGGTCAAGCTGGACATGCTCAAGGAGTATGCGAGCAAGGCCACGCCGGGCAAGATGACGGGCACGCTCGCCGTGTTCGAGGGGACGAGGATGTGGGTCAGGGAGGACGCGCTGAATGAGCAGAGGAGCCTCGTTGACCCGGCTGTGAGTGCCCTCTTGAGACTGAATGGCACCGTGAGATGAAATTGAGGGTTCTGACATGAGTTTAGATCCTGCGACCCATCAGCCGCCTGGGCGGCATCACCTACGGAAGGACCACGGAAGCCGTGGAGATCACGAGGCCCAAGTTCGAGGACGACCTCGGCGGCCAAGAGGGCCTCGACAAGCTCAAGCGGTCGAAGCAGTAGACGCGGGCGACGGCGATGAGATGACGAGAGCATCATTATATATTCAATGGTTCTCCTAGAGACAAGGACGTCGCGCCCGAGGAAAAAGACAAGACAGCAGCAGGCGGAGCTGCCGCCGTGTAGATCGTTCATTCATATACAGTCGTTCACACATAAACAAAAACGCCGACGTGACCCCCCAAATCCCCCATGCGCACAAGGTGAGTTCCGAACGATGGCAATCCAGGATGACGTACGAGGGCGACTATGCAGGACTCGGGTATGAAGATGAAAACCAAGGCAGCCTCACAGGTAGAAGCTCTGGCCCGGCTTCGAAACGATAAACTCGCAGCCGAGGCGAGCGTCTCGGTCGTACTCCCGCAGCTGCTGCAGTATGCAGTCGCCGATGTCGGGCCCGTCCGTCAGCCGCTCCTTGACGTGTATGATGACGACCTTGAGCCCGTCGAGGGGACGCCGCGCGGGCACCATGGAATCCAGGGACTCCATCTCGCGGAGGGACAGCTCGTCCGTCGGCGTCGCCAGCGGCGGCTTGGTCGACTTGGGCGACACGGGGTCCTCGAGCGCGGAGCCCTGCTTGCTGGGCGTGCGCCGCCGGTGGTCGGGGGCGGCGGCCGCCTCGTCGCCGATGCTCGCGCGCTTGCGCTTGCGCGACTCGGACGAGCGGGCCTTGCGCGCGACCTCGACCTCGCCGGCGAGCGTGCGCAGCTCCTCGACGACGAAGACGGGCTTGAGGTGGCCGAAGAGGCGGTCGTTGCTCTGCGAGTCGTCGTAGCTGCACTCGATGAAGATGGCGGCCAGGGTGCCGCCCGCGATCTTGAGCGCCGCCTCCTGCCAGATGCCCAGGTTGCGCGGGCTGAGCGAGATGCTGTCGGGCTCGACGTCGCCGAAGATGAGCACCTCGCGGCGGTGGCTGTGGTCCTGGATGAAGTAGGCGCTCGAGTCGTAGACGCAGTACCTTTCCTGCTGCTCGTTGCTGTTGCTGACGCCGCCGCCGCCGCCGCCACCGATGCCGCCGCCGCCACCGGTGAACAGGGGAGACGCGCCGCCGAACGTGGCCTGGCTGAGGAGCGTCTGCCCGCGGGCCGCCGGCAGCGAGGGCGGGTGGCCGTAGAGGTCGCGACGGGGTGTCTGGTTGGAGGCGTCGTGGCTGCCGAAGCGCGGCGACGCGCTGGACGCGGAGCCGCGATGGCTGTGCCGCTCGATGCAGTGGCCGTGGCTGACGCTCCACGTCTTGACGAGCAGGCCGTCGCAGACCTCGAGGTAGCCCTTGCCCTCGCCGTCGCCGAGCGCCGGGCTGCCGCCCTCGACGAGGCGCAGGTAGGTCAGCAGGCCGGCGCCGTTGTTCTCGTCACTGAGGTTGGGCCAGATGACGTTGTTGAAGATGTGGCTCTTGAGGGCCTGGATGGTGCTGGGCAGGCCGGCGAGCTTCTTGGGCCGGGTGCCGGAGAGGCCGGCGGTGTTGACGATGAAGCCGGCGATGTGGTCGAGGTGCGGGTGGGTGATGAGGTACGTGTCGACGAGGTTGCGCGTGACGTGGGCGGCGTTGGCGGCGGCGGAGCTGTGCGGGAGGGACAGCCCGGCGAAGGGCCCCGTGGTGAGCGTGTAGGGCAGCGAGGTCGGGGGCGGCGACGGGAGGGCGTCGTGGATGAGGCGCGTGATGGCCGAGAGGTGGACGCCGGCGTCGACGGCGACGATGGAGCCCCTGGACCAGTCCTGGGACACGGAGCGGACGAGGAACGCGGTGATGTTGGATTCCTGGGGTCCGCCGCCGGCGCCCTGCGGTGACGGGTTAGCATGGGCATCGCGAGTCTCGAGGTCCTGGCGATGGTGGCGTCTCGGGGAGTGAGCCGAAGTGAGATGAGACCGAGACGGCCGCCGGTCGCGCGCCTTGCACAGCGAACGCCGGATGTCGCGGTATCCCGTGTACGACCTCGACAGAGACGGCAGACACCCGTCGCACTGCCGGGCTGCGCGATTGCTCCGATTCCGTCGCCCGTCAGAGGTGCGCATGCATCTGCACCGCCGCAGCATGGCCGTCTTACATGACGTCGCGCAGCTGCCACCTCGGGCGTCGCATATGCAGGACGCAGTCTCCGACAAGCATGCAACCCTCGAGTGAAGGGAAGAAGGAAGGGGATGCGGTCAGAGGAACGTACCAGCACAATGACCTGCAGGGCAGGGCCCGCGTCTTCCCCCATGCTCAAAGGGTCGTGGGCTGGACGGCCAGCCGTTGTGGCTTGTGCTGCAGTGTCGTCGACTCGTCGTCGTAGGAGGCCTCTACTCCCTAGCAGCCCACCACAAAGGTGCAACCAGGAAAGTGAGTTGGTGTAGAGACAAAGAGCGTCTCGTTTCGAGAAAGACGAGTGGCAGCCTGGTCGTCTGGACGGAGGTGTTGTCGCGTGAGTCGAGGCAGCGAGGTGCACGTGATTTCCGGCTTCGGCTTCAAAGCTCAAGGCTGCGCTCCGGCTTCGAGCTCAAGACTGCGCTCCGGCTTCAAGCTCAAGGCTGCGCTCCGGCTCCAGGCGCAGGTGCGACTCCAGCTCGGCGGCTGGTGCTTGGGGATGGCGCGAGGCGCTGGCGGTTGGACGCGAGACGAGATGGTGAGCTGCCCCGGCGAGACTCGCTCGCCCGCTGCTGACTGACGGCTTCCAGGACGCCAACTCGGCGCCGGGTTGATTCACCAGAGAAACGGGCTGGCGCCAGCGGAAACGGAAACGAGCCGGGCCTCTAGCTGCTTTTGAAGGGAGGGCGACTCCCTCGACTCGACGGATCTCGACGTGCGACAGCTCCTCGACGGCAGCGGCCTCCCTAGCGCCATGTCGCCAGCTTCGGCGTTGCCGCCTCGCGTGCATGGGTCGCATTCCAACGTGCAGCCGGCCCATCCACTTTACTGTCCGTGGCGTGTGAGAGGTTGATGGCTGGTGCCCTCTGGATGGGATGGCGCCCCCCGACGTGCGGATGATGCGGGGAGCCGCAGGCCGACGGCTGCGAGACGAGGTGGAAATTGGGAGTTTAATTTGCGACTCCTGTTGCGGTTCGGAACAAGTCAGGGTGCAGGGTGCTTGCTGCCCCCTGCGCGGCGGGCATCTCACAGACGGAGGCGCATGCATGTTTGTGTCACTGTTTGCTCTGCCCTCTAGTATTGCTATCTGGCCGGGCCCCTGGCCAGGATGTGCCACTCCATCGGTAACCATCTCCACCAGTCTGACATTCGTCTGCCCAATGCCAGACTCAGCTCGCCGGCTGTCTTTTCCCTTCCGTACTCCTCTGCCATGCGTCTACTCTTTTCGCTTCCAGACTCCGACAATGCGTTTCCAACCTAATAACACAGCTTTCTTATGTGCAAAAGAAGAAAAAATAACGAATAAAAAGGACAGCAATCAGCCACAAGGCCAACTGTCTATGAGCAACTCCCCGTCTATCCTGCCAGGTAAAGACCCTCCATTCTGGTGCTCCCTTTCTCGTACAACTGCCAAACCCTGTCGACGTCGTCGTCGGGGGTGCTCGGTGAATGCTCTGTAGCAAACACTGGTACTCTCCATCTCCAGGTGGAGGTGCTGCTATGTCCAACACATGTCCGCAAATGTACAAGAAGTTCAGCGGCGAAGTCGCCGTCTGCATGCAAGAAATGGCCAGCTCGGCATGAGCGGTCAAAAAGCGAATAAAATGCGTCAAAGAGCAAAACAAAGTGCGTCGAAATGCGAATCAAAGGTGTGCGGTCGCAGGAGCATCGAGCCAGCTCTGCCGGCTAATATGTATAAAGCCATGAAATGGCGAATCGAAAGAGGAAGAAATGTAACAGAAAAGCGCAATGGTAATGAGCCGGCCCTGCCAGCCAGCAGTTGAGCAAGTGTTGCTCGTAGTAAGTCGGAGAGCGTCGTCGTTCTCTCTCTCCATGATCAATAGCGTTGGCATCGTCGGGTTGCCGTCGTGTGCAAAGCTAGGCCTTGCCCTTGCCCTTGCCCTTGTTCACCCCCTTCCGAGGGCTCTGGCGGGTGCCTCGGCGAGTCTTGTGCCGGGGAAGCCTGGCCGGGCTCTCCTCAGCAACGGATGCAGAGCGCGGCTCCGAAACGGACGAGGCGGCGGTCTGCACGGCGGCAGCTGTAGGACTCTGAGATCCGATGGATTCCCCAAACAGGTCGTCTTCGAGAGGCGAGTGGGGTGAGTCGCTGGACTGTACGATGATCTCGTCTTCGACCACCTCCGCTATCCCGCCGTCTCCAGTCGTGTTCGGATCGGTCCGCTGCCGCTTTGGAGCGGCTCCCTCGGTGGGCTCGTCCGAACAGCCTCGTTTTCGCTTCGAGGTGCTCTTGTCGACGTGCTGCACCTTGGCCTTGCGCTCCTCTCTGGGGCTGTCTTCCTCGCTGCGCTTGCGCTTAGACACCCGGGTTCGGCTGCTGCCGGGCGCTGAGCCTGACGGAGGGCCTGTCAGGCTGGCCGTCCCGGCGTCGGCAGCTGGGCTTGACGCCGCCCTGTTGAGGTTTTCCACTACCGCGCTGGAAAGGGCCGGGCTTGAAGAAGCTCTGCCAACGATGGCCGCGGCGTTGGTGAGAGCCGGGCTAGATGCCTGCCTCGTGACGAAGTTGGCGAGGGGGTTGAAGTACTCCGGACAAGTCATTGCCGGCGAAGTCTTTGCCTGCCACTCACTCGGGCTGAGCAGGTCATATGGGTTGCCCCCCGTGGCAGCCGCGGTGCTTTCAGCAGCAGCACTCTGAGCAGCGCCCTCAGCGTCGTGCTCCGCGAGGGTAGCCAACTGCTCGGTCTCGGTGTCCTTGCCGCTGGGGGGGCTCTGCGGCTCCAGCCGAGTGTGCAGCTCGAGGGCCGGATCCCAGGGCAGCTCGAGGTCTGGATCCAAGGTTTGCTCGCCGTCCTCGCTCTCAGACTCGTCCCCAGAGTCTTGGAGTAGTCGGAGCTTCTCTTTCCTCAGGGCGGCCTTGGCCGCCCTGCAGATGCGCACGTACTTTCCCAAGTCTCCCATGTGTACGTCGATCGTCTTCCTGAAGGCATCAGGCTTCCCCGCGTTGCGATTCTTGCGAGCCTTCTGGCGGGCCGACGTCTGGTTATTTAGGTGGTACGCGGTGAGCCTGTAGGACAGCGAGTCTTTGTGCTTGCGTGGGGTCGTCCTGGCGCCGTGGGCATGAAAGAACGCGAGTCTCTCCAGGAACCATGGGATAAAGGCCTCGCGGACGATCTCGCGGTCGGCGTCTCGCTGCAACGTCATGGCGTTGCCCGTCTCCTTCGGGAAGCTTCGAACCTCAGGACGGAGTTGACCCTCTTTGTAGAACTGAACCGGGTCGAAGCATTGCTCGAAGCACCAGAGGTGCATGATGCCCGCGTACTTGAACGGATCCCTGGTTCCGTCTGTGGTCAGGATGGGCCACTCGTCAAAGGCGATGCGCAGCCATCCAGAGGTGATGACCCGCTTGGGCACGGGGCATCCCTCCCATCGGCACCTGTTATCATCCTTGCCCAGGCGGCTGGCGACCTGTGCCGGCGTCTGCTGGAGCCACATCACGCCTCTCATACAGGTGGCGTAAATGCGCAGCTGTTCGGTCGTGTAATCGCGGCCCTCGGAGAGCCTCCCCTCATTGGTGTAGCAGAACATCGGGCATCCCTCCGAGGTGGTAGGGCCCCACGAGATGGGCCGTGGGATCTTCGCCGTGTAGACTCGCGATGGGTCGCATCGGGGGTCGCCCATCTTCTTCAGGGCCCGCGACGAAATGACCTTGACGTCCTCAAACCGGTCGACGGCGTCAAAGGCATCACCGTAGCCCTGTGCATTCATGGCGCTGTAGGGGGCGACCACGGTGCAGCCGCCAGGCTGCTGGTAGACCACGGGCGGTGCATGTCGTGCGGCCTGTGCCTGCGAGGCCTGGGGGGCCATCGAGTCCTGGAAGTGAGGCACTGGAACAGTATCCAGATCGAGGAACTGGCTTGGGCTGTTGATATCAACAGCAGCCCCGGTCGTCTCATCTCCCTGTTCGGCTGCAGCAGCCATGGCGAGGCGGACTGACTCTGCGGTTGGACTCCCATAGGCGGGGACTGGCGAGTTGGCAATGGCCGGCTCCGGATATGTTACCTTGGGGGCTCCAGAAGCCGCTTCCGTCTGTTCGTGCTGGGCTTGGTAGGGCTGGTACACGGGGAAGTTTGGGGTTCTCATCCCAATGCTAGTGGCCACGCGTGGGGGAAACCAGTTCAGAGAACTGGGCTGGCGCTGATTGAGAGAATGGGACGAATCGAACCCGAGAGGAAACCCGTTGTGAGCCGAATGACTCGCGCTGTACCCATGAGCGTGAAACTGGGCGGCAAAATGAGGGCCAAACTGAGAGTCAAACTGATCGTGCTGGTAGTTGGCGTGCTGGGGAACTCTCTGCTGGTGCTGGGGTTGCTGGTTCCCTCGCGAGGACTGAGCACGAACTGCATTCGCCTGGACATAGGAAGGGCTCGAGCGCGCGCTGCCTCCCAAGCTGGGAATGCGCTGCTGGTAGCGGCTACCGTATACCATTGGGGGCTGTATGGCGAATTGTTGCTGGGAAAGGAGGTGGTGCTGTGGGGGGTAGCCGTAGCCGGGATGTTGATGATGCATTTGAGGGGAGACTCCTATGTGCTGGCCCGGGAGGTGTGAGGGTGGGAATCCTCCCATGGGTTGTCCCGGGAAGTGCTGTGCCGGTAAATGGTTTCCTTGCCAACCCTGGGCGTACGGCAGAGGTCCCGAGTACTGCACGTGGCTGGGGTGCACTGCTCCGGCTGGCCTGGCAGATGGCGTGCCCTGGCGAGGAGTGCCTTGCTGGGGGTATGCGTGGGGGTATGCCTGGCCGTGATTCACGACTGGCTGCTGAAGCATGAATCCGGGGGAATCAGAGCCATTGCCGTTTGGTACAAAGGCCATGTTCTGCCAATGGGTCCGCGGGATGGTTGCCGCAACTTGGCCGGCCCCTTGACCGGCAATTGGCTGCTGCTGAGACTCAACAGTCGTTGCGGGTGCCGGGGACTCAATCGGCGTTGTGGGAACTTGAGGCTCGATAATTGGTGCAGGACCCTGGATTATCTTCCCATTGTTAGATGTGAGAGAGAGTCAGGGTTGAGGAGGCTCATACCGGTGCGTTCAGGTTTGCCAAGACGCCGTTGTCCAGCTCGTTGTTGGCGGACTCGGTCATGTCGAAGAAAGAGTCGATGTCGGTGAAGGTGTCAAAGTTCACCTTGGGTAGGGAACCGTCCATTGCGAGTGGCTGTGCAGAGGTCTCCGTGTCATCAGTGGTTGTTGTGTTGAAGACAGTCGGCCTACAGCGACGGCTGGAGACTTCGGGGTGGTAGATGAAAGGAGAAGGACGTTCTCAGTCCGAGCGTTCTCAACTTATACGATTGGAGGAGGACATCCAGGTTCGAGGAGAGAGGTGTCAGGCCAAGCAGTCGGATTGAGCCAAGCAAGAAATTCCAGACACAAACAGTACAGATGCAGATTCTGAACAAGACCGGGAGACAGGCGCAGAAGGTCCAGTCATATTAATGACGAGACGGCACGGCTATCTAAGAGAGCAAAACCATTGATTCCCCAACCAGCTCCATTGTCTTGTTTGTGAGTTGTTCGTTTGAATCGGAAATAGACTGCCAAAGAACTGGAGCCGCACGGCTTTGTTCTGGGCAGTCGCGCCTCCTTCCATTTGTCCCTCGAGACTCAGCCGGTGAACAGACAAAACGACGGCGAGCGACTGGCTTCAGGCCCTGCCAAAGCCCTCCAGTCACCGACCGGGTTGCCGGATGCGAGGCCGAGTATCCATAGTTGACACCTGGATGGGCAGTTAGTTCCTTGATTTTGCATTCGGAAACAGTGAAAGAGAGGAGTTCTGGGGCATGTGTGAAAATCGGCAAGACCACAAGAGCCCAGGCCGGGTATTTTCACCGCATCTCTTTCAGAACAGGTCGACGATTGCTTGTCTTGTGAATAGATGCATGAAACGGTCAGGAATTGTCCAATCAGACAAGTTACCTTGTTGACAGACGCGGCTGGGTCGGGCCAGGCGCAGTGACCACCTGCAGGAACTCGGACATCGCGAGCCGAACAAAGCTTTGGCGCTACCTAGCTTGAGGCTCTGAATTGTAGCATATGTAAGAGTTCAAACTGTCACAGTGAGCAATGCCAAAGAGGTGGGAGCAGAACGGGCGGGTTCCCTTTTGAAACCGATAGCCTGATCCAGCAGACTCAGGGGCTAGCATCACAGCATCTGCATCCTGAAGTACACCATTAAATCAACTGAGAATCTCCAGACCAAGAATCATTGAAATGGACCGGACGAGGCAAGTTCAAGGCAGTTGTCGAGGGCGTGGTGCGTGCAGTGAGGTTGAGATGAGGTCGCTTTTCATTGTGGCAGTCGGATGGAGCTTCCCCAGACTTGACATGGGGCGCGGAACTCGGAAAGAAGTTTTTGGGATCGACGGGGGTACCAGGGGAAGAGAGAGGGGGGGGGGG
>JALHBX010000566.1:0-28056 GCA_024340025.1 Tolypocladium tundrense | reverse complement strand
CCCCCCCCCGCTAGCTGCTAACAGCCTGGAGAAGGAAATTTTTTTACAGGGGAAAATTATTGCACGCCGAGCAAGACGAGCACTTTACTGCTCTGGGAAATATTCACGGCCTTATATCAGTGTAGTACCAGCCAAAATTGGCTCCTAATATGCACCGTTTGCAATGAAATGGGAAGGTCGATTCCGACCTCTAGTGTGCATTGGGGAATAGCCTCCGCCAAGGCATCCACTAAAGCCGAGACTCTTACAGTCCTGAAATTGCTCTCGAAGCCTCCATCTGACCATTAGCGGCTCATATGTGTCTTTACTTACTGACGTGGCAAGTAGAACAAATCAGTCATATAGTACGGGTGGAAAGAAGTATAGTCCCATACCCAACAGCCGCTCATTCATTCCAGAATGAAGAACCGAAGGTGTATCACAGCCTTGGCGGTACTCTGGGCAATAAAGGGCTCATGCGATCCCATGGACTGGGCAGGGTGCAACGACGAATATTCTGCTCCTATGGTTAGAGTAATAGCGAAAACAACGCAACACTATGCGCAAGCCATTCTCGATACCGGAATGCAGTGGATGGCCGCTTCGCATGCATAGACAAGAAGAATGGATGGCGATTCTTTACTTCTTGGGATGATCTTACCAACCAACCTAGCGTTTTGGCCCCGACGCACTGCAATAAACATGCCCTCAGCAACAGTACCAACCATAAGACTTCACAGAAGAGCCAGATGGGAGCGCAGGATAGAATTGCTGCACGGCAGGAACTTCAAACGAGGTAGAGTGCTGTCTCGCAGATGCGAGCCACGGTCATTCCCTTGCCATACGACGCAATGCATTCAGTCGACCTAACAATATACAGCACAGCCATAATCTAGATGCATAGGAACTGAGTTAGTTTGAGCATGAGAATCCCAACCAATTGTGAGTGACGAAGGAAGGGCCAGGGGACAAACATGGTGCAGGGGGAGACAAAAGCGCGCTGTGGAGGCCCGCAGGGCCACCATCATGTGGACACTAGAGGGTGCATAGCATGATAAAGCAGGGGCGAGTAGATGGGTAGTCCTGAGTTACATATGAGGCCAGGCAGCCACACTATATATTCCCCCAGGCCCATTTCCAGCCTTGGTATTGCAGCTACAGCTCATAATCTATGGTTCCTTTAGTGAACTGAAAGAACCGAAGGCTCCATTTTATTGCTACTAATAAAGGCAATAAGACGTTGTCCCATGCTTTGCTGAACTGCAAACATGTGAGCCAATCACCCTGTGTGGTATTCGACGCGGTTCAGCGACTCCAGCCAAGAGTGTTCTTCGAAACAACCGGCCGGGAGATAATGGCACCCCGGATGGATCCGACCACGACCTTGCGGTGGCTATTACTAGTCTTGTTGTTTTCGGCCGTGCCGCCGTAGCTAAGGTAACGATTGCAAAGAATCCTGTCCTGCGGCGGTGTACGGCTACTAGTGCCGCTATGATGCATCAACGCGCTTCCACTTTCGCCTGAAGATCTGAAGCGTCGGTAGTTGTGTTTCTTGCGAATGTACCGAGTGGCAAACCCAAATATAGCGGCGCCAAATAGGAGGCTCACGCCGGCAGCTCCAACCGCTATGCCGGCTGTGGTGGCTCTTTGCTTGGAGGACTGATTGCTATCATTCGAGACGAATGCATCCTGATCTGAGCGCGTGCCACAAGCCGTAGTCGCGCAATGCGTTGGACCCTCGCCGCCAGTGATATTGCCCATGATATCAATTTTAGGATTTATGAGAGCGGTTAAGTTTCGTACCAGGTCGTTGCCAGCTGCGTACAAATGCGAATGCGGGGCCCAAATATCCATCTGCAGCTTATCGACAAGAGACTCTGGGTAATAAGTCTTAGCAATAGTGGTAACATAACCCCAAGTTTGCCTTGTATCATAAGGGAGCAGCCCGGTGACTCGTATCACATCCAGAGAGATGCCATCCTGCTCAGCCAGGGCTTGGGGGAGGAGTTTGAAGATCTGCGTAGCAGCCGCAACGTTCGTAGCGACGACGACATAGTTGAGAGGAAATAGAAAACCAATCTGAATCATGACAAAACCAGATGGAACCGGCTGGTCCGGGCTACCAGGGAGGATAACTCTCGGAATGTCGGTTGGAAGGGCATTGGTGCTAGATTCGCTTGGTATTGAGGGCCAGGAACTCGTTAACTCCATGACGATTGCCGTGGCTATAAATTTCATAACACTAGTTGAAAAAGTGGGGGTTGAGGTCTCAACCCTCAAGGTGTGCACCGGGCTTGTTATAGTTGTGGATGTTGAAACGAATGGCGCAACGAAGCTCTCTGTTTTTTTCATAGATACCGACTGGACCTCGAGCTTCTGATACCCTGTGCCACGCAGGTTTACCGTTGAAGATGACGTGATGTCATGGCGATGACTCCCGAACTCAGCGGGCTTGATAAGTGGCATGTCAGAAGCGAGGACCGCGTCGGTCATGGAAATCATCGATATAGAGTCGGAGAACTTTGGGCTCGTAGTTACAAACTCCTCAGATGGCGTCGCACTTGGTTTTTCACTAGACGACCACTGTAGATCAGGGCTACTAGTTGACATACTATCGGAGAAAGGCGTCGTTAATGTCGCCCCTAAGGTAGTTTCCCGAGAAGAAAAGGATGTCGCCCATTTAATGTCCGTTGTATCTCTAACAGTTGTCCATTGAGAAGCACTGGACGTAGAAAGCAGAGGTGGACTTATCGCCGGGGGTATAGGCCATGAAAAGCCAGCGTCGCTGGGGATAACACTCCCATCTAGGGTTGTTATTGGGGGGAATAGAGACACCCCAGGTCCTATAGAGGTTGTTCTCGTCGAAACTTTCGGGTGCGAGGGTTTTGAGGCAGAGCTTAACGTCTCTGTGCCTTTAGACCAGCTGAAACCCGGCGTGGTCATTCTTGGAGTAGCTTCGACGCGGGACTCAGCTAATGACGTGAATTCACTAATTGAGCTCTGCCATGTGTGTTCTGGAGCCAGCGTAGTGAACACACTGCTCGATGACGAGCTGGTAGCAGCACTAGTGGCAGCTAGAGGACTCAAAGTGGAGTCCCCAAGCGCAGACGTCAACGGAGGCCTATTGCTTGTAAAGGTGTCTTCCACCGTCGAGGATGGTAACTCTAGGCTCGGGCTTCTCGATACCGCAGACTCCGCGATGGTCGAGTTGACAAAGCGGCGTCCGATGTAAGGATTATGATAGAGCCGAGGCGGCTTAAGGTTAAATTGGGCAGAAACAGAAACCATGGATGCCAAAGCTACGGCCCAACTCATCAACGATGTCCCCTTCATGTCAGCGATGAATAGCTTCTTCGCAGAACACGCCTTCCGATCGAGGTTTCCTATTCGTAACGAATCTCAGTGGCTCTGCAATGTAACTCGTTATAGTGATGTCAGGCGAAGAAGGAATTTGCGAGAGATGTGTGAGGGAACGATCACATGACTTTCATACTTTATGAATGGCCTCATTTTATGAATATTGTGTAAATAGCTTAAGTCAGAGTTTCCCTTAGGAATCTCTTTCTCTCGTTGTAAACAATCATTTTACCCAAGCTGCACTCGACCTCGTTCGTGCTCTTGTCCCGTCACAAGATGATGCAACAGGGTTTTCACAAATCGGTGGTGGATTGTGGCTTCAGCTGGCTTCACTAGTCCTGGAATTAGAGGAGCCATTGTTGGCGCATCGCCGGTCCTCTCGATGTCCATCGGCGGCCACATTTAAACAGCAAGAAAAAAACAGGAATTGGCTTGTTCTACGATACTGTCGTGCAGATATCTCAAGTTGCGCAGTCAAAGGGTCCGCCCCTGCAATGTCGTAATAGGCCCTCAAGCATCGCTTGAGTCGATGCTAGAAAAATGGACACATCTACTGGGGGCCACGGACATGGAACATACGCCGAGCTCATATATATAGCTCTTGCGAGCCAGTCAGACCACGTGATGACTCTGAAGCAGCTTTACCAGTGGTTTCGTGACAACACAACAAAGGCCAAGAGCAAAAATGTCAGATGGCAGAACTCTGTTCGATATTACTTGAGCGTGAATCCTGTAGGTGCTTGATTCACCTCGCTCGTCTTGCCAAGACGGACACGACAAGCGCTAACTATGCAATCTAGGCATTTAGAAGACATTGTGGAAGAGCCGGGAAGATGGAATGGGCATTGAACTATTCGGCCATAACTTCGAGTGCGGGTCTGACGCACTTCCGCAAGGAAACTGCAAAGACCAGGTCAATACGAAACAAGCCAGCCTCATGGTGTCTAAAGAGTCCAGAACCGCTGCACGTTATATCCCTTGGAGACTTGTCTGCCCCAAAGCATAAGTCAGAGGGTTTCGCTCACCAACAGTTTGCCTTGGGCCCGTCAGCGACTCTTTCGTTGATTCGGTTGGAAATTATGACTCAATCTCGCTACGGTTGGACTTTAGCGGCTGAAAAGGCGGCATCTGAGCAGTCTTCGTGGTCTTGGGTATACCGCAGGCCTTTAGATCATACGGATCTGCAGCCTTTCGCCCACTGCCATCGGTCTAGCTGCGCAGACAGGATGCAGTGCGGACAGTGAACATGCTCAGAGGTGTGAAGTGGTGCGAGGTCATGCAAGCGTGGAAACGCGTTTCTAGGACAATGGGATTTGTTCGTTTAGTGTGGCTGGCCTGGGTCCTGCACGAACGCGATTGGAGTGGGGGGGGCTTTCTTCTACCAATGTGCTTCACTAACATCGCCGGTACTTACTCTTCGTGATGGTTGGGGATTCCCAAGGGATAAACCGTAGGTATATCTTGGCAGAAAGGTCATGGCATCGTGTCACGTGGGCGATGGATTAGAGATCATAGCCAAGTAATCAGTAAATAATAGTGTTGAAAGCTTGCTAGTATCTATGCTATGGGGAGGAAATTGGGGGCTCCTATATACTAGTCGTGTCTGCCATAGTCACCCGTGGTCGATAGTGATCACCTGGTGTAACGGGCTGAGCCCGTGTGGGTCTCGGCAGTCGCTCTCTCAGGAGCCCGCGCCCCTTTCCCTAGCTTTTCTCTTTTCTTTCCTTCTTCTCTAGCTTTAGGATACTCGTTGCAGTCGCTCAGCTAGTTGTCAACACACTCAGTTGAGACCGTTACACCTGGAGTGCTCGTCCCCCTGCGTCATCTTGTTTTTGCCCAGGCTTGTCTCGTAGCCTGGCCCATATGCTTTGCCTTTACGCTGCCGAGTGGAGCATATATTAAAATCGAATCGGGGAAGGCATGAAAACACTCCTTCTTTCTAAAATCCGACTTCCACTTCCCTACCTATCTTTTTCTCGTCGCAATAGCAAATACATGCCGAAGATGCCCATCAAAGTTCTGTTGTATCATCCACCAATGTAGGCCAATACTTATTTTCGTGTAGTCTTGACGGGCATAAGTTTTTGCCGACTAGTCCTGCTGCTTTACTCTTTATCACGCGATACTGACCCCGATTCGGGAGCAAACGTTCCCGCCACCTCCACCTCCACCTCACAGCGAATGACCCTGCCTTAAGTCAAGAGTACGCGTTTTCCAGCGGAGCCTATATTGTCCCGATTGAAGCCATATATTCGGCCTTGCCTACTGCAATACCGTGTAGTGCTTAACTTAAATACATGGACGTGCTCAACTCCGCATATCGCAGTAGCGTAACTCCTTTGTATACCTCTTCAATATGTCTGAAGAATTTTGGCATGACGTGCCAGAAACAAAGAGGACACTACAGGCAAGCCCAACGATCTCCTAGCCACCCCAGCAGCACGGTCTGGGGCCACTCATCTTCTATTACTGCCAGTCAAGACTCGTATCGCCAGACTGGCTGAGCTGCGAAATTAACGCCGACGTGGTACTAAGAGTGCGATTTCATCGGATTCACATCTCGCACACGACACGGCAATGGCAATGTTTAAAAGTGCTCCAGACGACGCTGCGGCATGCTATACTGAATACTTAGGCGCAAGAGAGAACATGATGCTATCGGGGGGAATAGGATGGAACTATGCAAGCGTCTATAAGCGAAACTGGACAAGGGGAGCAGCTTTTACGCAGTGGTAATTTTGTCGCGGTAGCGAAAAGGACTTTAGACACAAACTTTATAGAGATATAGCATTGCTTTAGTTATCAGTCGTTATTATATGGGCTATCACAACCTCCCTCTGTAGAAATGTTTTCATAGTTTGCACGTACTTCACCTCGCTCTTATAACCTCAAGTCGGGTGTCTCATATCCTTACGATGTACCTATGGTTGTTCGCTTCGCCGACAATACGCATCTACTGGCGTAGAAGGTTAGTCCGAGGGGCACGCTTGTGGTCCGACGCGTCGCGAAACCACTGCGACTACCCTGACCATAACCCGACCCTCAGCACCCACGCACCACACGCGCAGCAGCATGAAGGTGGTCACCGGAGGCCTGTACTTGGAGCCGAATTTGGAGCACCTTCTTAGCTGCACACCATCTCAAACCCTTGCTTGTGCACCCTGGCACCATGTAGTGGGGCTAGCCACACCTTTGATGTCCTTGCCGCAGTCCCCCGTTGGTTACGTGCACCATCCGAATGCACGGGGCATAGGACAGTCCAGACCGAAATTTAGGGTTTGAACCATGCCCAATTTTGGATGGTGTGGCGAGCACCGTTGTGGTGATCAATACTGTTAACTGCCTTTGGTCGCAGATAGAAGAGATTGCACATAGTAGCATGCGGCAGGCGAAGCTGTTGGTTCCCAGACATCGAAGCCGAAATCACCACTATCTCTGTTTACGTATATGTCGTTCAGCGCTTTCAACAGTGGACCTTGCCCCACAAACGAGGATTTCAGAAGCAGCTGCAGTCGCATTAGTTCTACGCATAAGCGGCAAGGAACGTATAGGTTCCTCGCAAGGCTCAATTTGAGGCGGCAAGCCGAGCGATATAGCCGTTAGGCATGGTTACTTAAATATGCTTCAGTATTGGTAAACTGAGATCTTACCACGGAAACGGCTATAATGCATGTGGCGGAGGGGCTTCATGAGCGCACGCATCGACCACACAGATGTTCCGACTTCTCTCACTCTGAGGCCATTCGATACGGTGAGCTTCGGAGACATCCGCGTCCCCCAGTTCGACAACACCACTGCCCAGATTACCATTACGCTCGCTTTCGCAATGGTGGTCGTTCTAGAATCTATTGACGAGATTAATGCGCCTGCGATGTACGCGGGCGGAAAGGATGACGTCTAATACGTCGCATTCGTTGCGTGTAAATGGCTCGGTGGGAAAATCGATGGAGCCGCAATCTAAAACTCGAGACGTCGCCTCGTGTTCGATCAAGAGCTCCGCTGCCGGGGGTCGCTTCTTGCTAGGGGGCCTAAGAGGTTGGAGGAGCTCCGCAAGAATTAATGAGTGGAAGGATCGTAAAGGCAGGTCGCTACTAGCGTGATGCTATGCGAACATGAGCCCGAATTGGCTCCTAGCGTGCAATGATCCTTGAAAACTAATCGTGTACTTAAATTATCCAATATGTACTTTACCGTAAGTCGTTGAAAAAAGCGTAGAGTGCTTCTTGGTATAGTAGACGGTTGCCGAAGTACGGACGGACGCGACTTCTTCCCAATTGTGTTAATGACTTGTAAATATCACTAGCCTCACAATCTCACCCTATTAAGCTATTCGCTCTCGGCATATGTTATTAGTATGACATTATTTGGCAAAGAACATAAGGACCATACGGATTGGGAGTTGCCGTTCGCACGCGTGTTTAAAGATACTGAGTGGCTGGACTCGGCTGCTAAAAATGGGCTAGCACCTTTTCTTATCCGTGCCGCTTGCTCTTTAGACAAGAGATAGAGAATGACCTCGAGGGTGGTGAGGGCTGGTGATTGCCCTATTTATTGGTCGGCGGAGATGCGTTCTGGCAAGATCGAGGAAGTATGTACTAGATCCAGATCACGTCAATGCCTTTCTTAGCTCAATTCACCCCGACTACGATGCCACAAATAAGTCTTCAATCTATATTAAGAGTCAATGTACGACAATATATACTGGCTTACAGTATGTACACACACGTGGGAGAAATCTACACTATCATCGGCAGAAAGCAGCTGTCCCCAGAAAAATTCCACACGCCACTACGCGGACGCTGAACATGGACACCATTATACCTATTCTTAGCAAGCTGGCTTGAAAGCCATTCTCCAAGTGTCCAGCGTCCCATCCACAGCGGCTGAGCTCTTCTATTAAGCCGATAATGGCCCCGGATTGGGCCTTGGATACAGTGCCGCAATAGACGCTACAGGTGCAGAACGATAACATTGCCTGACTGTAGTGCCTCCATTATCGGTAGTATCTCATTTCCTTATTGGTGGAATAATAGGAGCAGAATGCGTCGACAATCAAGTAGATAATCGCGTATATATACTGTATGTATATGAATACACAATAACTTATGTTCTCTGTACTATACAATACCGCCAACTTTTCTCAAAGAGATGCTACCGATAGAGCTTTGTCAGTAGATTGCCCTGGCTTCCTCGCGTCCTCGCGAAGTGGCTTAATCAATTGGGGTGCCCCTTCTAAATTACATATAGCGTAGATATATTATATGGGACGCCTTTTTTAAAAGCGACGATTGGTTAAACAAAGCCGTTGAGTCTGGAGATCTGCCCCTTCTCGTCGGCTCCGATTTGCGTCGGCTTTCTGAGTATGGCCCATCGATCGCAGAACCCACCTACCTTGCCCTTTATTGTTCTTCTTTCGGACACTGGGACTTACTGCAAGATTGCTTGTGGGACAACGTACGACATACCCATGGGCGCTTTTACGAATATCAAGATATTGTGTTTCGCGACTATAATATCACACTAAGTATTAGACGTATGAAGAATATTGAGGAACCTTTTTCGCTGTATGTTAGCGTTATGAGGCCCGAATTATTAAGCGAGTCTACCCCCAATGGCTGCCGCTCATCTTATTAGTTTTGGGGAAAGGAGCTTGTGAGCACGGATAACGTGTTTAGACTAGGCGGAAAAGCGCATCATAAGGACTCTGTCTCTAGGATTTTCTCTGTTGAAGTAGTCTATCCTAACGGGAACAAAAAAGTCCTCGATTTCGGTCGGGCCCTATTTTCGATGCTTATTCAACCGCGACAAGAAGGAGGTTGGGAATACGGTAGAAACTATCAATATTACCTTCAAGCAAAATTAGCGCATTTAATGGAAAGGCCGAGACGAGATAACTGCGATGCTTGCTAGCTAAAGGGGGTACCAATAGCTCCGGATACATTTCTTTAATATATAAAGCACGATATATAGCTACGATATTATTAGGCTATAAGAATTCACGGAAGTATAGGTCGTGATTATAAGTAGCGTGGTTAATATATTAGGCTTTAACTAGGACTTGTAAATTCATAGACGACAACGCAGGCTATCTCCTTTGTTTAAACTGCCTGTCGAGCTACGTTCTTGTATTGAAGAAGGATATTGAAGATGATCGCTAGATTCTTCTCTCGTTCGCTCGCAGCTCTTGTTTCTCCCTTGTGCAGGCTTTATATCAGTAGCCATATCCCCCCTACAAGCGCATCTTTTATTCTAGCAGTAGATTCCGCCAAGATTCAATGTGTTGCATTGAACTAGTATAGTACATACCGTACTATGCTACAAATTACTACTGAAAGTTCAATTTATATATCGAACTCGACATACGTCGTCCGTACCGTAACTCTTTTCACTTCGGTAGTCACAATCCCCGGTGTCGAAAAATATGAGGCAAGAGTTTGTCCGGAACCATCAGCCCATTCCTCTCCTACGCGCGACCCCGGCCCGCAAAGTTAATACAGAGTGACATCTGCATGCGTATTCCCAGCATCAGCCGGCCAAAAGCGGCAGTGCCAACCAAGACCAGCCAGATGTTAGTTAAAGACGTAGAAATGAAGCCGAACACTGCCTTCGGCGAGTCCTTCGCTGAAGACCATCGTATCTTAGAGCCTGTATCAAGCCATCAGCGCTTCGTCTTCAGACTGAAACACGGCAGCCGCAAGCACTCGCAACCACCAATGTCGTAGCTTGCTCTTCCTTACCTACCGCCGCTGTAATATACCCCGCATCCGGCACCATAATTTTAGGAAGCCTGAGCTAGGCGCGCCACCTTCACATCATTCCGGCCGATAGTCCTTGCCGTCGATATCTTTTCGCTGCGCATCGCATAGTCACAGTATCCGACGGCCTCTCCAGTGCGCACGAGTATGGGAGCCTTCCTATCGCCGCCGACAGGTAGAGCAGTCATCTTGGTTGCTGTTCTGAAGTTCACAGGTACCGAACGGTGAAGACGCCGGACTGGCGCACCATATGTTAGTGACAGTGGTCATTCAGGCAACCCAAGGAGAATCGCACGGTTTGACAAACCCTCCTTCACTACAAGATTTAGATAGCTCAATCGTTGTAGCCCTTCTGGGGTAGGGGGGCCGGTGTCGGTTCCAAGGCCGCATCCTGCGTCTACTTGTAGTCGTAGACGGCTGAGAACTCGTTGATGAGTAGACAGACGGTGGCTATAGCACGATATTAGCGCCTAGCGTAAAACAAAGATGTTGCATCGTACAATTCCCAACTCAAACAACAACCAGTCGTATCGCGTCCGAGTAGCACATTCAAGCACTGGTCTCTTAGAATTTGTGGATCGTGCGTCTATTGGATCAGAGTGTCAATATGGACAACCTGCTTCTCGTCTGACTTGTTCTTTTTGCCCTCGGATATTAATTTCGCTAGACTTTTTTAGACAGCCGTATCGATGAAGAGATCGCATGTCTGGCAAGCATCGCAGAGCGTCTTATCATTTAGAAGCCAGTAGGAGTTACCTAGGCGGTGGGCTAGACAGTGCTCTGAAATAGAGAATGCCTTTGCGAAGGCTGACTCTCGGCCGGTTACCTTCCTAAAGTCCAGTCCCGAAAAGCCATCGCCGAACAAGAGGGACAGAGTGGTGTCGATAGTGACCGTCAAAAAGATTTGAAGATCGACGTTACCGTCCGGTAGAATAGGTTTAATTAGTTTCTAGACAGAGATCCGAATTTTCTAGAACCGCTGGTGTCTATTTGCCGAAAGTTGAAAGCCGAGGAGCTGACGAGAATGCTTCCAAAGAGCACCATCCTGGGTAAAGATGCCACTACCGAGCAAAGGATGGAAGGTTGGTTGACGAAGACCCAGGTTGAAACCTCGTGTGTAAGGTGTCAGTTATTCAATGTGTAGAAAGTGGAGCGTGGCCACGATGTATTTACCTGTGAAATTGGTTGAGTGCACGCCTTTGATGCTTTCTGGATCTGTACTGTCGATGCCTCGCATACCTAGCAAGTTTTGATCAAACATAGTTCTAGATTCCTCGACGACGTTAACGAAGAACTGCAGCGTGTGCTGTTCTCTTGAGTGTCGCAAGTCCTTGAATAGCATGTAAAGTCCCAGATGCAAACGAGCATTCCACGCTTTCACAGGCTGACAGCCATGCCTGAGGACAAAGCGGCGCCCGCACTAAGACTCAGTCGCTGTCAATGTCTATAGAGTTATAAATCTCACAGAGTACTTGCCTTGCGTCGCTAATGGGAACACCACGCAAACACTATTAGGAGCGAAGGCGCCGCAACTATAATCAAGAACTCGTAGACAATTCGTCGAGTCACCACGTTCCTGATAAATATCTCCGTCCCCAGAGATTCCATGTTAAGCTGAGTCAAGCAACCAGGGTTCTGTCTGGACGACACCGTCTTGTTCGCTGTCAAGCAAAAGAAATGAAGAAGTCGTTTAGCTGGTAAATGATCGCCCAAAGTTGTCTGCCCATCGCGTAACTTTATCGCAGTGCTCAATTCAGACCAGGCGGCAGGTATGTACTAAATAACTGCAGACAATTTTCCTTCCACCCGGGGCGAGCCAGTTTTAGCCGATAGGAAACGTGCGTAACAGCCATCGTGTCTAGTAATCATTACCGCGCTATTCTTGGATTGAGCTAATTGTGGCTCCAATTCGAGCTTGGATAAGTTTGCTATAAGAACTGTCCGGACGTAGAGCCGGATTTTGCTCTACTTTGTTTAAAAAGTCCCGCTAACGGGCTCGTGGCGGAGTAGGCATTGTAGAAAGGGTTTGAAGTGGTCGGGTCCAAAAGCATTGACAAGATAGTAGTCATATTGTGTACTATCTGATATTTAATACAAAGAACCCTAGTATGTCTTATATGGCCGGCAGCATCACTCTCAACGGAACTATCAGTATTCGAGCAGCCATACCGAGCAAGCTATAGGATAACAGCCGCCAAATCCATGTAGTGCCAGCAACTGACAGAAAGCAAATGCAAATAACAATATAAACGGTTGGAATAGTGGTTGTTGGTTTAGTTATGTATTGCCCTAGTCCTCTAGCACACGTGCCTACAGCGTTCCTACGCGGAAGCAGTGATTGCATCGATGGGTATGCTATATAGCCCAGCATAAGCCATTGGGCGACCCGAGCTAATGCAGCAAGGTACCCCAATTTAGAGATTTCTGGCTCAAACATCATCTCATCATAGCGTAATATCAGCGGCTCGTAGTTGGTCTCCCTTTGTCCGATACGTTGCTCGGAGCGTCTTTTACTTGTCGCCATTTTCTTATTGCTACAAGCTCCTTGCTACGCAGTATGGAAACAGATCAGGCAGATTTAAATACTTGGCTGCAGAGCCATTAATGGCGCTGGCCACTTCGGGCTTCGATGCTCTAAGTCCTGTCAGATCCAGGTGGCTATGTACATATGAGCGCGAATGTCCTTGTAATGCTCTACCTGGCAAGCTATGGAAGAGAAACAAAAGCGAAAAAAGAATCATCAAGCGAGGAAAAGGGTCTGGATTGATTGTCGTGCAGCCCTAGCTTCCCATATTAGTAAGTCGTTTCATCGAATGACGAGCCGCAGGCTTACAGTACTCAGAACTCAGGACGGGGTATATTATCAAGCCTGATAAGGTGAGACTGACCCCAACTGGAAAGGATCCGTATGTCTGGAACTTTCTACCAGAGGCTGCGCATCTGTTCTCCAGAAACCTGAGCAAACACGGTATGGCTGCTTGTCAATAACTCATGACTGGGATTGGCCGCAGTTTCGAAGCAGTCTCTAAGTGTAATCGGCAACGACCTAGGCTTATCCCAAAGAGTCCAAAGCCTTCGGGGTTCTCCCCCAATGCCCACGAAACGCTGATTCATGTCCCCACGGCGGACCACCGGATGAACTGTGACACCGGGATTCGGACTGAAGGTCTCCTATATGACGAAACTGGACATACAAGACTCGAGAACGAAGTTTCGTTATTGAGAGACGAGCTTTCTATTACCAACGGGAAGGCCGAATGTCTTGAGAAGTAACTTAGCCACGCTCTGGCGACAGTTAGCTCTCATGAGGCATCCGACTTTAGATCTCAGCTTACGCTAGGGCATATAGCTGAACTAATAGCCGAACTTCGTCAGAGCAATAGTGATAATTATTACTGCTAAATGGACACCGTTAATCTATGTTTCAAGTCAAATTAACTCGCCGTGCTGGAAGATAGCGTAGTTGATTCCGACTCTATATTCCGAAGTTATTTTATTCTGGCTGAATTTCATCACTATACTGTGCACATATTCATGTTTCAACAGGAAAGTGCAGTACTGTGGAGACCAAACTCAGTGTCACCCTTCTTGGTCTTAATTATTTCTGAGACGTAACGTGTAGAAACTATTTGACTTGCCCAGTCGGACCTTTATTCTAAGCTACCTTGAGATTATAATCCATGCAGCCCGCCCTGACAATGCCACCCTTGCCAGCATTCTTCTCCCAACACTATGCCCCAGCTTCCCATATAATACGTTGGCATTCATTTACGAGCTCGTCTCGCCGCGTATTATCTTCTGGGTAGATCCCACCGGGTATAGGAGGCTTTATACCTGAGCACTTCCCATTATTGGTGATGTTAAAGGTATACTCAATGTTTTCGTGTTCGTCACGGATATACTGGACATACTCCTCGCCCGGTATTATATATATACCTAGGGTTCTATCGCAGAAATATGAGGCATAGCTCAACAGTAGAGTATCATCTGCTTTCTTCTCGGTCTTCTCGTGACAATCTTATAACTAAACCTCTACCGTCGCCGAAGGATATATTATGGCCCTCGACCTTGTCGCTAAGGACGATGGAAGAATGACACAAGTGCTCGCAGTGGACGAAGGTCCGCAGAGGGTCGCAAGACCGGGAACTATCGGAGCTATGAAGAGAAAGTGCCAAGGCAAATTCATTCTGGCTGTTCGGAACTATTGAACGTTTATTTCAGATATAATATATAGCACTTCAACGGGGCATCCCTGCAGTATATAATGCAGTAGGAGCCATAGTATGTATCGACGTTTGAGTATTATTATTACTGTAACATCTACTTTCGACCGCCCTTGACCGGTGCGGACGAGTTCCTTTGAAAGTACTGTTGCCGTACCGGGAAGTGGCGCCTCTCGAGGCACCCGCGCCATACCATTACTACCACCCGCAACCCCCTTTCCTAGTCGTCCTACCTACACGCCGCGTCCCACCTCCTCTCCTCCCTCGGCCAGACCATCCACATGATCCCAAAAGGTACCAACTCGAAATCGACACTCTGGGTGTTGGGTGTCCTCCCGAGGGGGTTCGCGCCACTATACTGATGGCGCAGACTTTCTGCTGCCACACTGACATAGCTGCGGGGTTGGCATTTTAAACGAACAGAGCTTTAGGGTTGGAACCTCCTCTACATAATACCAAACTATTCGTATACTATAGCTCTACAGATGTGTCCATATAGAATGACTGTCTTCCATGTATTCACTGGTATGCAGTTGACCTGACATTAGCGTCAGATTGGAAAACGGGTGAGAGCATTTGTGAGCGTCGACCTACTTCTGCATTCCTCTAGCTCGGCCTCGAGACTCTTGATAGCTCCCTTTAACTCACGAATCTCTTTGACAATGACTTGCTTTAGATCTTGAATGGTACTAAAGAGTTCTTGAAATGTCCCCGGACCAGAAGCGGAATCCTCGCTTTGGACCTCACCAGAGGGAACGTCGGATACGCCTGCCATGCTCAGGTCTAATCAGTATCTTCTTCGAACACCATTTGTTCAACTCTCTCGGAAAACCCATCCCGATCCTTTAAGCAGGAATACGGAGCCCCAAGCGAAGTCCCTTACCATTCCAACCATTATTCTCTTGCCGTGCGGTAGCTCTTGCGAGGAAGGTCTGCGACGTCGGAGTGTTCCCCCCGAGCACCTGGAAGGGAAACCTATCGACCTGTCGAACGCTTGGCCGTAGCTGAATCATGTGTCTCTTCTGATGATTCTGTTCCATGCTGATGGATGGCCTGCAAGACTTCGAGATTTTTGAAGAGGCGCAGTTTCGGCGCGATTAGTGAGCCTACTCTTGCGGCTTTCAAAATGGGAGATCTCACAGGTATCTCTAATATGAGCTTCCTATCTCTGCTGTTTGAGGGTTGAGGTGCTGTTATGTATGTATGACGCTTGACATACCGTAGTAAATAGACATATCGAAAGGTGCGCTCGTTGTAGAAGCATGGTGAGGAGTAGAGCAGAAATGGGCTCTTGCTTGGTCGAAGTCTTGTTGTGGCTTACAGAAGTCGTTTTGCCTAGTCCCGTAAAGTGCCTGATTGAGACTTTTCGGCTGTGTGTGCACTGACTGTGCTGTGCTTATTATAAATACAGTAGTGCTCATTCAATCTTTCTAGCTCTGGGGCGCAATCAACCTGCGTCGGGCGTCGTTCCTACCATAGCTTTAAATAGAGCTATTGCCCCTTTCCTTGAAACCCTAAGAAGATGAACTCCAACCGGATCATACGGATTCTCACAATAATCTGCGCTAGTGTGGGTTCCAGCGCCTATCTAACGCAAACGGATGTTACACCGGTATCTGAAAAGGGCGCAGTAGTCTCGCAACTGTCTGATCCTTCATACGAAGCAGGATGTTTCGATATATGCTCCGCCCTATAGAAACAAATCGACGCTGCGAGTGGGGATAAGTCTATACTATGCGCATGCTATTCTTTATACTTTAATAAGGTGGATGATTGCTTTGCATGCATGAACAATAGGAATGGCTGGGGGTTATACTTTACTATGTCACGGGACAATGAGTATCCTTCCTGGGTTAACCTACCCTGGGCCGTGGCTCTGGCCTATTGCAACCCTCGTCCCATATGTGGAAATACTCTAGCTTCAACCAATGCCTGCAAAGTACCCACATCAACATCCTCGAGTCCGCCTGGGGCCACTCAATACACGGAAGGAGGGAGTATGCCTTAGATATAGAACCAGTCACCAATTAGAATGTCATTTACTCTATATTTCCAACGTTTAGTTACTTATGTCGCGTAGAAGATATAAGCCACTATTGCATCTGCAGAAAGGATAGTAGATCCAAACTTTTGCTTAGTAGCTTAGTGGTATTTTGCCAGACAACTTAAGTACTAACTACATTCCTTAGAGCATTAAACATGAAGGCACTCACAATTTATCATGGAAAGAAGCGGGCGTCCTGGCCCAGCTCAGGACGGGCATGGCGCGGCTAAACGAACGACTACCTTTATAACATAAAAGCATCAGGGATTCAGCAGTGCGCATGCGGGCAAGCGAGAGAAACGGTCGACCACTTCCTATTCCGGTGCAGGAATTAGACGGCACACCAAGCCGAGATGCTACAGTGCACCGAGACACAGAGAGGAAACGTATCGTTCTACCTGGGTAGAAAAGCAGCGCCGCCCTCAAATCAAATCCTATTAAACAAACTATCAAATAAATCAAACAAATAATTAAAAAAGCTATATTAAAGCAAACAAATACAAATATCGTGATTTAATTTGATATTTAATATATTTAATACGGCATAATATTATTCCAATGCCTATAAAGGGGGCAAGATAACCTACCCTAGGCCCGATACTAGGTTTAAGCGGGACCCACTTACTATTAAGGAGGTATATAGAATAGGTAATAATAAAGCAGTAGCTCGTAGTATTTCTTTAATAGCACCGGCGCCCTATCGCGTTAGACGCGTCTTTAATAGCTATTATTTACTTCCTTGAAACGCGCTTTATGCCACCCGATAAACACAATAGGGCATTATGTCTACTCCGCCGGCACCCTCCGCCTTCTCGCTCCTTCGCGCATAGAAAAACCTAGCCAGTTAGCTCGAACCAGAGCCACCGATAGCACTACCGGATCATCCTACGATTGCAGACCTGCTATAGGCAGTATGGCGAAACAAACGATATGTCTTGGAGGAGTCCTTATCTCGGAAGGGCTCTAAAGGCAGAAAGAGCTAGATCAGGCGTCACGGCTTATTTGTCGTCGAGATTAATACTAACAATAGCCCCCTGAATCCGTACTAGGCTTGCCGCTCCTATAATGCGAAGGGGCAGCCGGTGTTTTTCGCTACTACGGCCACTACTTCTACTACCGATTATCTTCGTAAGTATATCGACCGAGACGCCGTCGAACCGTAACTAATATATATAGAGCACATAGGATCTTCGACGATAGTCCGAATGCCGATAGTAGCCTATCGACTAACGAGTCCGATCGAGCGAAGCGACCACGTTTACAATATAGTCTTATACCGAGAGCCAAGGTCAAGGCAATACGGGAACTCAGCTTAGGACTTATTATCAATGCTAACTTGCCTTTCTCTATCTTCACGAATCTATACTTTAAACAGCTCGTTTAGTAGCTTGACCCTTAAGTAGCTAGCCAGGTACCTTAGAGCCGGCAATCAATAAGCCGTTAACTAGACGATATCTATAACTCTAAGAAAAGCCTGATTAGACGAGAGCTTCGTAAAGCTCTCACGAAGATCTATCTTAGGTTCGATCTCTAGACCTCGCCTAATCGGTACGCTATTATGGCTATTACGGCTTACTTTCTAGATCGCCAAGGGTATCACTAGATACGACTACTTGCTCTACGACGTTAGTTAGGAAGCCATAGTAGAGAGAATCTGGCCGTAACCCTTCTCGAAGTTATAAGCGAGTGGGAAATATAGGATCGCGTCGGTTGCGTTATATTAGATAACGCTATAACGAACGATACCTATCTTTATCACTTATACAAGAGTCTCGACCCTAACATAAGGCCGACAGACGTCCGCGCTAGGCGTATACGCTACTATAGACATATCCTAAACTTAGTCGCTCGAGTATTTCTATATAGCGAAGACTTTAAGACTTTCGAGGCAGAATCGCAAGTATATAATCTTCTTAGCCGCCAAGAAGAGGACCTACGGCTCTAGAGGAAGAAGGGACCTATTAGCAAGCTTTACAATATTATCAAATTTATTAGATCGTCCCCGCAAAGAAGCGAGCTATTCAAGAGAGTAGTATATAAGAACGACGAAGCGTAAGGCTTCTAACTCGCTATTAAGTCGACGGCGGAGCTAGAAGTTATTATAAACAACGACACGCGGTAGAATTCTACTTATCTTATACTCTCCCGAGCACTCCTTAAGCAAGGAGATATCAAGGACTTCTTCATTCACCCGGACGTCGAAGGAAATCTACCCTAAGAGGATATCCTAACTACCGACGACTAGCGGCTATTAGGAGAAATCAAATATATACTTGAGCCATTTTATCTATAGACTATAAGGGCGCAGGGATAGGGTAAAGGGGATAGGCATGGTCGTCTCTAGGAGGTTATAATAGGCATAGAATACCTCTTGGAATACCTAGAGGGCTAGAAGTTATTCTATAATGAGGTTACGGAGGAAATAGTCGAGGAGACTGCAAGCTAGGGTAGGCGGTCTCAGGGGCACCCGAGCCATGCCCGCCAACGCCCTGCGCGATTCAACGACTATAAGGTAGAGATGCCTCGCCGATAGCTACAGGAGGGTCCCTTACCCGAGCACGTTCAGGAAGAATATGCTAGACCAGGGAAGCCGTCCGGTATATCTCGAGCGAAGGATATCGGGAGCGATCACCGCCACTACCTTAGGCTTTATATCACAACCGCGTAGCAAAAGCTCAACGAATATTACATTAAGCTAGGAGAGTCTCCCATATTCTCAGCAGCCATCATCCTACATCTAGCTCTAGGTACGAGGTACCTCGAGATGAACTAGGAGACGGAAGAGCAGCTGGTTTAGGTACGAGATACCAAAGCGGGACTCTCGAGGTATTTCGAGCGGTAGTATCGTAGGTCTCGGCCACAAGGGGCATATAACCAATAACTAACGAAGGCCACGAAAAAGTCAGCGACGATAGAAAAGCCTTACGAGGATAGTGAGTTTAGGCAGTAGGTGAAAAGTAAGACAGCGAAGACGACGGCTACCGGCAGCGAGCTTAACCGGTACTTGCGGTTAGAGCCACAGGAAACTAACGACCCTATTGATTGGTAGATAGCGCATCAGGGCACTTTTCCCATACTTAGCCAACTAGCCCTTGACATTTTAGCAATACCCGCGATAGCAACCGATTGCGAGAGGTCTTTTAGCCTTGCAAAGTTATCCTTAATATCGCAGAGGCTATCAATAGGACCGACGACGTTAGAGGCGCTACAATGCCTCAAAAACTGGCTTAGACATGGTGCTATGAAGCTAGGCTCTGTAGGTTAGCGCCACGGATTACAAGATAGTGGTATTAGTGATATAAGTGATGGCGAATAGCCGCAGATTTGAAATATTTAATCAAATATTCCAAACAAACAAATATAGCTCGATGTTCTATCAAATCAAACAAATATGAGCCCGGATTTGATTTGTTTGATTTGAGGGCAGCGCTGTAGAAAAGCACCATCCGACGATGCGAAATGGACGCCCAACATGAATGCAGTCAACGCAACAATACGATTTGCGATATGTAGCGACAGGTCGACTCGGCAACACACAACGTTGAAGGCTAACCCACCCCACTTCAAACACCTCGTGCCTTAGATAGCAGGCGCCGCTTCAGTCCCCGTAGATAGGACTCTGAACACTTAGAGAACAGTGTTACGAAATGACCCTGGCTGTAGCTAACATCGGTCATGGATGCTGTGTGGGTGGTCACGTGATAGCGCGTTCTACTGTGGGCCACTTCAGGGGCTGGCGCGTTGCGCTAGCTTTGGCAGTTTCTCTTCTTCTCTTCGTGTTACGTCTTGTATTTAGTCTTGACCCTAAGTGAGAGAACGGCCGCTTCTGGCTTCCCATCACGTCAAGCGTCACTGCTGATCCTTGTCGCATGTGAATCCTGACAAAGCCACCCAGGTACCCGGGTACCAAGCCTTAATAGCCGGGTATAGTAGCAGGATTACCAATGATTCGGCCCCCGCTGGTTCACAATACGCATCGAGTGACAACTGGTTCCTCCAAGTCAACACGCCTGTCTGAAAAGGGCGCGCCACAACTGGCTTTGTCCATGGCCAGATCTGAGCCATTACAGGAGCGATGTGTATGTTGGCGCCCCTGTTTGCTCCCCCGCATTATGGCCAGATTGGAGCTATGGTCAGAAGTACGATTGCTTTCCTGACCGCCAAACGAGCCCTAGAGCCATCGTATCTACTCTACGTGTCTGGTTCTGTTGCCACGACTCCCATCACAACGCACGGCCTGAAGGGCAGCCAACAGCTATCCTTGATCCTACGACGGCTAAACATGAAGGACCTGGAGAACAGACGTGGCTCGGTTATCGCTCGCCCAAATGGCGATTGGCACTCAATTTTATTTCCTGGCTCTGGTAATGTCAGTCATAGGAGTTTTGTCTGCTGTGGAGTAACTGTGTATCTGGCAGAAGTGCATACGATTTGTCCTAAGCCTGTCTCTGATCCGGTTGTTTGCGGATACGAGTACCAATATATTTTCGAAATCGACGTCGTCTCTGTCGGAAGTACAGTATCACAACAACTCTTGTTAGGATCCTCAAGGCGTACGTAGTTCTCAAACTTCGCCGGATTTCCGATAGGGGGTGTTGGTCATCATTATGAACTGTCTGTACAATATGATACACTACCTTATTTAACCGACCTGATAATGAAACATGTTGAGGTTGTGGCAGTCCTTATTCCTGTCGAAGCCGACTCTCTCAATAAGCTTTTCAAACGATAACGACCGTCTCTAAAAGAGGTTACAACAGAACATAATATCTACGCAGTTTCATGCCTAATTATGGGTCCCTTGTCCTGCTTGTAGCATAAGGGTTGGATGATGAGAAAATGCGAGTTTCCTGTGACAGCTGGTTTTGGACACGGTCGCAGAAATGCTATAGGTATTTTAATCTTAGGAGACGCGCAAGAATTTGTACACTCCTTGCCATAACATAGTGGCCGTTTATCCTGATGGCAAGGCGGCTAGTTGTGTTATATTTAATTTATATTATCCGGTTCCGACTCACATGGGCATTATCTCAGGCGCGGGTTGTCAACCAATGCAACTTCTCTGTGTATCTGACGTCAGTGCAAAAAGACACCTGCCCCATACAAGAGATACGGCCAGGCGAAATCTACAATGAGGTCTATCGTCCTGTCACAAACGGGACTGGGGTTTCGATTAAAATTACGACAAACACCGAAGTCGGTCAGCAACACGATGACTCTCTACGCATTAGCACCTTTAACTTAAGCCCGCTGACGCAATTTGAGTACGCATACGTCCCTTTGCAACTACCTACGGATCTATATTATGACATATCGCACGTCAATGATGTCGAACCGTGGCAGTTCTGTAGCTATGGATTCGAACTTCAGTCGAGTTCAGCAGATTGCGTGCCTGTATCCTGTGAGCCAAATTGCGACACTTTCTGTCCTAGCGTTTACAACCAGCCTCATGACGACTACGCAACAAAGGGATGCCGCAGCGATGTGGAACTAAGTCTTATTCTGTGTACATAGTAGTATTTAGATATAATTGCGATACAGATTTATTCGCTCGGTGCTCGTCGTTCTCGCAAAACGTACACCTTACCTGTGTATGTATGTAAATCACAATGCTTGGAACAAAGCCCAATCTATTTTGGCCCCTTTTCGATGCTTGACTCTCGATGATACACGAGAACTTGTCGATTGAGTTGGTTTTCAGAGCTGGCAAACGGATCCTCGTTTGTAGTCGTGGCTGCGGGAACATCTCAGTCACCGGCTACGGCAGGCGGCCTACACGCTCAGTGACATTCACTGGTACCCTGGCCGTTTGCCTATTGCAAACAAGGATCTTGGGAACAGTAACTGTTTAGAGTCACTGATCTAGCTATAGCTATATGAGCTAGGGTTCTGACCAGCCTTAGAAAGAAACAAGCTTGCTCTTTCATCATCCTCTGATTATTCGACTAAACGCCGACTGGCTTCTAATCACTGTCGAATAGAAGACGATGAGCGCTTTTGAGGGAATAGAAGCGGTTAATAGGATGAAGCAAAATAGTGGCAGCGATGGTAGCTATACTTCTTGAGCCCTAGCAAGTAGAGCTCTGTGCCTCCTGGATTTGTGCGACTTCACGATAGTAGCCAGTCTTCTCCGCACAATGAGTACAGTAGTACAAGTTATAACCAATTCTCACAAACCCATGAAATATTATATCGTCGGTCCTCATTAACTCCGTCTACCTCGCACACCGTAGACAACCGACCCTCACAACTCCTTAAGCCTTCATCTTAGAGACGATAGGTTCGGTCTAATAGAACGACAAAACTAGAGTGTTCGTAGGGAGAGATGTAATTGATGGCATGAAGTTCGAATTTGATGGTCAGGCGCTATAGCCCGTGCAAGGTTTCTTCCTGAACTCGCAGCTACCGTAGATGTCTTCATTTCTTCCCTGGCATTAAGAGAATCTGGTGAGCCGCTTTCGGGCATTCGACTAAAGGCATATCTGCTAAGATAATGTTTTCCTTACGAAAGCAGTGACACGCAGCCAGTTATGGAGAAAGCATCCAAGAATGGAGTTGCTAGGAGTCATAAATTTAGGCTACAGTATGTATATACTAGCAGCAGTATGATTGTCGTAGCCAAGAGTGGCCTGATGTGACGGGACAAGAGCACGAACGAGGTCGAGTGTAGCTTGGGTAAAATGATTATTTATAACGAGAGAAAGAGATTCCTAAGGGAAACTCTGACTTAAGCTATTTATATAATATTTATAAAATGAGGCTATTTATAAAGTATAAAAGTTATGTAATCGTTCCCTTATATATAGGCCTCCCTTACTCTATTACTTCTAATTATTCTACGTCTTAATTAGCCTAGAGGCGAGCACTTTGCATTTCTCGTTTCGTAGGCCTAGGTTTGTTTTTATAGCGCTTCTCGAACTCTCTAATAGCCATATAAGCGTTAACGACGTTATATAGTGGCTCCTATATTGCTTCTTCGAGGTCGAAGCCTCTCTATAGTATATAGTACTAGAAGCCCTTCCGTTTTATACGTTTCGAGTCTAGTATTGCTTCGATTGCCTAGAGTTTCTCTCCCTTTGCGTCTAGCGTTATTAATAGGGGCAGTGGGTTATGTTAGCCGGGGAGTAGGTCGTTTAGTAATAGTCATAGGAGGTTAGTATAGAATAAATTATAAATCGAATCTAATTTATATAGCAATTTGAGTTAGTAAGAGTGAGGGTTAAGTATATATTCGATTCGAAAAGGGCTAATAAACTTATAATCTAGTTTTAGAATAGGTCTAACTAAATTAATATTGCGTATGCTTAGTAGCACTATATCTCTAACTCGGTACGCTAGCGCCGGTGATCTATTTGCGTTAGCGAAATACTCTTAGGAGGCTTAAGCTAAAAGTAGGTTTATCCGGAGTAGATTAGTAATCTCTTATATCTTAGCGGCAAAGTTATTGCCCTCGTTATAGCGTTCTGCTAGGTCCTTCGATACTACGCGTAGTATTACTCGAGGGGGACCGAAGCTTATTCGAGGGTAGTAGCCTATATTCGCAAAAAATAGGGATATTCTAGTTAAATCGTTAATAACGTTGCGGGCTGCGAATTCGGCCAATAGGAGCCACTCGTCCTAGTCGTCCTGAGCAAGGCTAACATACTAGCGAAGGTATTGCTCGAGGAATAAGTTAGCGTTTTCCGTCTAGCTATCGGTTTCGGGGTAATATGCTATAGAAAGGCTAAGGTTGATCTATAAACGGTAGTAAACTACTTTCTAGAATTCCGAGACGAATAGTAGTCCTCTATCGGAGATAATTAAATCTAGTAGTCCATAGAGTTTCTATATATCTCGGATAAAGAGCATTGCTAGGTTATATGCTTTTATATCGGTCCTGCAGGGCGTGAAATATTAGTCTTTTGATAGCCTGTCAACGACGACTATAATTACGTTAAATCCACGGGATATAGGTTAAATTAGGCTAATGAAGTCAATAGATAGGTCTCTCTATCTTTGCAGGGGGATAGGGAGAGGTTTTAGCGTCCCCTAGTACTGTAACTAGGAGGTCTTGTTTCTTAGATATCCGTAGCAATTGCGTATGAATTGTTTCGTATCGGCGCTGAGCCTTAGCTACTAATAAGAGCGTGAGATAAGTTCGTATAGCTTATTTTTCCCGGGGTAGCTAGTTTCGACGCTATTATAAGCGAGTTAGATAAGGAGGGTTCGCAATTCGCCTTCGGGTATGTATAATCTCTCTCGGAAGTATAATCGGCCTTTATTAATTATGCATTCCGATAGAGAAACTTCCTTCGAGTAAGGGATACTATAAGGTTTAAGCATCTCGTCCCTAATTTTCATTTACTATTTATCGTCTTCGTAGCCGTCGTCTAGGAGTCTTGTAATCTTATAGTTGATTGGTTCTAGTTAGGTTTCGTCGAGAATAGCGAGGTATAATATAATTTCTTACTCCTAGGAGAGGTTCGCAAAGAGCTCTAAGAGCTCGGGGTTAAGCTTGAGTTATTCTTATATAGAAGAGTTAATATTATGAGGTTTAAGTAGTAATTATTATTAGTACTAGATATAGTCGTTATTTTTATCTTATAGTAAGTCTTGCGATCTCCGTATAAGAGCGTTAGGTTTTCCGTTCTCTTTCCCTAGTACTAACTTAATAGCGAATTGAAACTATAACAGGAATTCGCTCTACCTGACTTAACGTCTTGAAAGCTGCTTAGTTATTATAAAGTATCGAAGGTTAGTATAGTCGGTAATGACTATAATCTAGTAGTATATGCCTTAGAGTTCGGGTCTCTAGTATTCGAAGCAGCGTATAATAGCTAAGAGTTCTTTATCGTAGATCTCGTAGTTATACTCGGCGGGGTCGTACTTTTTAGATATAAAAGCTACTAGGTGTAGTACTCCCTAATCGTCTTCCTAGGAGAGGATACCTAAAGATATAAAATCGGATGCATCGCATTCGATAAATACCTCTTTTACGGGGTCGAAGTGTCTAAGGATTGGGGCTAAAGTAAAGCTATTTTTAAGCATATCGAATGCCTCTTAGCAAGATAAAGTCTAATTCTATTTGATTAACTTCCGTATTAGGGTAATAAGTGGTCGTACGATACGTGAAAATCCCTTGATAAATCGTCTATAGAAATTCGAGAACCCTAAGAAGGCTTAGACGTCTTTTATATTAATAGGGGCCTCTTAGTTAACGAGATAGTCGACTTTTTCCGGGTCTATTTATACTCTAGTAGTTGAGATAATCATGCCTAGATATTTCACTTCGGTAGTCTCGAATTCGTATTTCTTAACGTTAAGTTATAGGCCTACGGCTTCGAGTGCTTAGAGTACTAATTTAACGTAGAGTCTATAGGAGGCGAGGTCGTTTAAGTAGATAAGAATATTATCGATATAGGCGGTGCAATATCTATTAAGGAACGGGCGTAAGACTTCGTTGATTCGAGCTTAAAAGGTGGCTAGGGCATTTAATAGTCTAAACGGCATTACTATGCTCTCGAAGAGACCGTATCTCGTATTAAAGGCCGTTATCTACTCCTAACCTTCCTTAATACGTATTCGATTAAACGCCGCGACGATATCGAGTTTAGTAAAATATTTAGCTTGGCTTAACTAGGAAAGGGTCTCTTAGATTAATAGCAATAGGTATCGGTTCTTAATAGTTATGGCATTAAGTGCTCGGTAGTCTACGCAAAAGCGAAGGCCCCCTCCTAGTTTCTTCGCGAATAACACTAGCGAGGCTACTAGTAATATGCTAGCACGTATAAAACCCTTATCGAGGTTTCCCTAAAGAAATTTCCGAAGGACGAGAAGTTTATCTTCGGATATCCCGTATAGAGGTCTATAGGGTAGAGTTATGCTCGGTTAAAGTATAATTTCGTAGTCGCAGTCTCGGTAGGGGGGAAGTTTATCTGCCTCGGATTAGTCGAATGCCTTGAGGAATTTATAATAATAGCGGGGTACTTTTATCGCAGGATCGACTAGAGTCTTAGGTTCGAGGGCTTTGCAGATATCTTCGAGTAATGCCCCTAATAGGTATATATCGGCCGCTATTTTCTAGGAAGCTCGGAGTTCCTAGCTTTCTTAGTCCCTAGGGTTAACGGGGGTGATTCCGTCTTATAGCTAGAGTTCTCGGTTTATCTTTTATATATCTATAAGTGTAGAGTCGAATCGGGGCGCCTTAGGTTCTACGAACGTAGAGACTTCTATAATAACTCCGAGTTTAGCTAGCCGTTTATCGATCTCGTAAAGTAATAGTAAGAATACGTCGACGTCATGCTTTTTAGCTAGTATATGGAATATAGCTATACCGACCCTTCAGGGGACTAATAGGCGTGGGAGTATAGTTATAGTCGTCGAAATTGATAAAGAGGGGGCTCTAGAAACTATTAACTAGTATTACCCCTTCTTTATGTAGTATTTGCGGCAGTAATTAGAGTTAAAAGTAACCGTATTCGTGCTCTAATTAACGTTTAGGTTATAATCTATTAGCTAGGGTTTTCCGAGGATAATATCGTACTTCCTAAGCTTCGTTACGTAAAAGAGTATCTTCTCCTTATATCCTTTAATTTCTATATCGAGTTTTACTACGTAAGTAATATCGCCTACCGACGATAGTCTCCTATTGACTATATTTAACTAGCGACGGTTTCGTAGTTTATAGAGCGTGAGTTTATTAGTATACGCGAAGGATTCGTCTATAAACCCCTTTCCGGTGGCACCTAAGTTAAGTATTACTATAGTTTTAATCGGCGTAGAGTTAGCTTCGATTCAAGTATAGGGCAATAGCAAGTGAGCTTGTTCGGTATCTAGGGAAGAGAGTAGTAGATTGTTCTTTTTCTTACGTCTCCTACGGCGACTTCCGTTAGAGACTATACTTTTTCCGTCTTCTATAGTACGGTATCGCAATTAAGGGAACGATATTTATCCGAGCTATACTAATAGCAGAGTCTATGCTCTATGCAATAGGCTTTGCGTGCTACTCTCTCCGCGTTACTTTTAGGTCTATGACCCGAGGCGACGTCTTCTACGCCCTAGGTAATAACGCTCAAATCTATTGAGTTCCCGCCGTTAGAGGTCATCGCTAGCGTCGTACTAGTAGGTTATAGACGGGCAGTGTAGTTATTTGAGTTATTAGCGTTCTTCTTAAAGTAATTAGCATTGACTTAACGGTATTCGCTATCGTAGGTACGGACAAGGTCTATAAATTAAGTAAGTTCAGTAGGCACGTCTTTGCTCTTAGTAAGAGAAAGTCTCTAGGTAATATTATCGTAGAGAGCACGTCGAAGGTAGGCAATAAGGGCCCTATTATCCTACTCGGTTAGCTTAGCGATAGCATACTATTTAGGGAGAAATACCGTAAGGGATCTATAGCCTTATTTTATATTAAAGATCTTGAGTTAAGCGGTAGCTTTAGCGTCGATATCTCCGAAGGCTAACTAAAGGATGCTTTTTATAGCATTAACGTTATTAAAGAGTACTACCCTATCTTTAATATTATAGCCGACTTAGTTATATGCTTTGCCTTTAAGGCATAAGACGACGTACCCTATACGTTAAGGTTCCGAGTTCTACTAGTCTTTATTTACCGGAGAGGGTTTGTCTCCGCCACTAGACGAAATTCTCTCTCTCTCTCTCCTCTCTTTGTTCAGCTTCTCTCTTCATCCGGGCTCAGCCAGGCGAAGGGTGTTGGCGC
>JALHBX010000564.1:0-46887 GCA_024340025.1 Tolypocladium tundrense | reverse complement strand
GGGGGGGGGGGGGGGGGGATGGCTGGGGCGATGGGACTTGGATAGGGGCGGCGTTGCGCTCGGTGTGGCCCTGAGCTGATGATGGCTCGTATTTGGAAGTGAGGAGATGGGTGACCCGAATGTCCAGATAGCCAGTTTGGAACACTTCTGATATACTCGATTCTTCGTTGCGGCAAAGGCCAAGTCCCTGTCCCCGCTCTCCTTGCGTGTTTCTTCCTCCATTGATAATTATAACATTTAAAAAAACCTTCGTTCCGGGTATTGTCGCTCGTCCCTCCAAAAAGCCGTAGCGGACGTGATCCATCCCATTCGTCTTCGCGTCTAATCAAGCCTGATCCTCGTCCACCGTCCCCTCTCCGTATGCCACCACCTCTCCTTCTCCCTCTTGTCCGCCACGACGCCCTCCCTCCAGTTCCAGCCCCCATCGCAGCCCTCTCGCCCGCCCGCCAGGATCTCTCCCGCGCCGGCCCCCAGGTCCGTCACGTCCACCAGCCCGCCCTTCTCGTCCGTGGAGCCTTCGTCGGGGAGGAGGTGGTAGTGGATGTCGCCGCCCACGGTTCCCATGTATGAGCCCAGGCCAAACGTCTCGACCAAGCTGCCGTCTTCGTCCTCGACGTTGACTTTGAAGCGGTAGGTGTCTCGCGCGCCCTCGATGCGGGATTGTGCGGCGAGGCGGGCGACGAGGAGGTTGGTGCACGGAGAGGGAGCGTCCAGGAACAGGCCCGGGAGGGAGCTTGTCGTTGGCGACTTGGCGAGAAGCTTGATCGGCGAGCTCGGTACGCTGTTTGAACTGGCTGAGGTCGCGAGGCTGCGGAAGCGGTCGCTGGGCAGGTCGATCTTCTCAACCGGGCGACACAACCCCTGGAAGATACCCTCCGGGTCGTTGGGCGCCCTCAGGGTCCGCAGGGCGGGGAATCCTCCAGCCTCGATGCTCCTCGCCAAGATGTCGTCAGCGGCATTGGCACTGTCCACATGGCTCGTGATATCCCAGTGCAGTTTCGAAAGACTGGCCGAAGCAAGGTACGGCATCATCCACAGGATAAACGAATCCGTCTCGGGCATCAGCGGCGGGAATGACTGAACCAGGGAAAATGCAACGAGCGACGTGAGGTTCGACAGGATGCGAGCCAGGGCTGGCAAGGAGGTGAGCGGCGTGTGGCGGAGTTGGAGTTTTCGGAGCGGCTGGCTGTTGGATCGGGTCGCAAAGTAGGAGAGGCCATTCGAGCTGATGCCGGGGATGTTCGAGAGCGTAAGGGTCTTGAGTCGCGGGAGCGAGAGGAGGTTGGTGTCGTTGAAGGCGTTGGCCGGAAGGTTGGATAGGTGCAAGTGTTGGAGAGCTGGTAGGACGGTGAGAGTCCTCGCAAGTAGAGTGTCTGGCGCCAGGCTCGCCTCTGGCAGGCAATGAATCGATAGGGTCGTCAGCTTTGCCCAACTCCTGTGCTGTTCGAGAAAGGCAATCTCCTGGGACGGCTGTAGAGCAGCCGGCATCAACAGCCCGCATTGCGAAAACCCCTCGAGGCATTGCTGTCCCGAGACACTCGACGGTTCGATGAGCCAACTCATGTCTTTCAAGTTGGTCCGCGTGGACAGAGCATGAAACAGCTTCTTGAACGAGTGATGGTAGCCAAATGTCGGTCCAACGAGGCGTTCCAGGTTTGGACACGCCATCACCAGCGCCGCAACCGCGTTCTCATACTGCTCAGACGGCGACGTCCCTTTGGAGCTCGCTGCGGCGGTTAGTACCTCCGGCTGGGGCACCTTCAAGGTCCGCACAAGTCGTGCGAGGTCCGGGTTTGCGCGCAGGGTGCGCCGCAGCAGCATCATGCGCGACCCCTGCGCCAACTTGAATTTCTTCCTGTGGGCCACAGAATCTGGCCCAACCAGGAGGATATCCTCGTAGCTGTTTGTTCCCATCAGCGACGGGCTCCTCGCCAGTTACGGCGTGACAGCTCGACTTACAGAGCGAGTCGCGCAGCGTTGTACCACTTGCGCGAACACAGAGAAAGGCTGCACAGATCCCGCATCCAGCAGGTCGCGCAGCTGTCGCTAGGCCTGTCGAGATGCAGCTCCTTGAGCATCTCGAGGACGACCTCGAGGACTTCACCCGGCAACGACGCAAACATCTCGCCCGGCCTCAGCTTGCTTCTGAGGCCCTTGATTGGTGCGGGTCGCTGGTGTTGCGGGTAGCTCGGTCTCCAGCCCGCCGACTCGACAGATTCGTAGCTTGCGGTGCTCCCCCACGGCGGGTTTCTCGTCCTCAGGCTCAGGTTTTCCAGTGACCGGCTTGTCGACAGTGCGCTACTGGAGCTTCCCGAAAGCTTCCTCGGTCGGTTCAGTGTTCTAGGAATCAAATCCGTCGCCTTTTTCCGGCCCTTGGTCGACGTTTGCAGGCCAGGATACATCGGGTACGCTGGCGTCGGATTATTCGCAGTCGAGGGGCTGACTGTTGGTCTACTCATTCGGGGGTATTCCGGGATGGAGTAGAGTTCCGGGATCGTCTCAAAGGACGGGGGAGGCATCGCCCGCGTCGCGACTGTTGGACTCATGTCGTATATATTGCTCCTCGTGCAGGGTCTCAATCGGCTCTCGTCTCGTGGCGGCACCAACGACCGTCGCGGTATCGCTGAAAACGCAGAAGCCAGCCTCTTGCGCTTCAACTTCCTGGGTCCTTGTCGTCTGCCAGGAGCAACCCACGGTTAGCGAGGAAATAGTAAAGAGAGTTTGGGTGATGGGGAAATCAAGGTAAAGGGGCGCCCAGGACTTTGGATATATTAAAATTTACGAGTCTTGTTGTCCCGATATTACGCGGCTAGCATCAGCCCCAGGGCACGGAGGCTCTGGCTGTCGCCGGTAAATCGGCGCACCACTCCACGATCCCTTGGAAACCTTGACGTATGCGGCCTGCAATGGTCTGTCGCAGTCTCCGCTTGGCACGCCGTAGTGCGAGGCCTGCGAACCGGCCCAAGGCCCAGGGGGCCGAATTGTGGGCATTAATCAAACCAAACAACTCGTGGGCCGGAAGAGGAAAATGCCCAGTCAATGTCGGTTGCTGCCGCGTCCCTCGCGAAAGGGGTCGATTTGCAGCCGAGACATGGACATTGGATAAACTCGAAATCTTGCCCAATGGGGAAATGGGATGTTCCAACGCATGTCTGCAGGGTTCTGGGAGTACCGTGGACCTCGTCCTTTGACGGTGGGTTTGTTGAGAAAAGGAACTCGGGCCCCGCGTTGGGACGAATGGACGAAGGATCAACATGCGCACGTACATTAGCATGGCTTCCGCTGATGAATATCCGATGACGGTATTTCCTGGCAACCGCGAGGCATCCAGCTCGTCCGCACGTTCGCTGCTTTCTGCGTCTGCCGGCGTGATCGGCAGTGAGGCTCGACCACAGGGGTCAAGGTGTCGAATGACGCTGGTGGTGTCCTCGTGTCCTCGCGTGCTCCATCGCTCGCTCGACTCCATATAACCTACTTGGTGCGCAAAAGGAGGGTCCAACGGAATTTGCCTGTAAAGGCGGATCGCCGCTGCTGGAGAGATATGCCGAGTCAATGGTAGCTCTCTTGGACTCTCCCCTCAAGCCCTCGCGATGCTCTCTGCGTGTAGCCTCCATGCAAGGTACATGACGAAACACCATAAAAGGGGGGCAAAATACCAGTGAGGCTTGCGACAAGCTGCGCATCAAGGGCATCGCCAGCCTGGCAGCTCACAGTCGCTCTTGTCGACCCAGACATGGCTTTTGAGTAGGTGTCAGATGGCGGCTGTCCTCTGTGTCTCGGCGGTTCTCCCTTTCCCCCTCTTTGCCCCCAATTGAGCTCCTTCAGCTCTTATGGCATTCGGCTTCAATAAGTAGCCCACGTCGCTCACCCACATGCAAGCCGCAAGTGAAGTGTCCCCGAAAACGCTTGCCTGCACCGAAACATTGCAACCAGTCACTGAACACTCGCTCACTCGAGCTCGCGCGCTAATATTGCAATAATATTGCTGTCCCGCCGCCACAGCCGTGGTTAGCCTTATAAGGGTCGGCGCTTGCTCAAGCTGAAAGCTGCCAAATCAGCCACCTGGGCGAAGGCTTGTTCAAACCAAACGGGCTGCCTTGCAGATCCAGGGTACATAGCCAAGTGGCTGTATTTCTCAGGTGGCAGTCCCACAAACAGCTCAGCTGAATGCACAGCCTTGCCAGGTGGCTCCAAGATAGATATATCTATTTGGGAAGAGTTCTCCTTGCCCTCTATAATGTATTTCAAGCGCCGTGTCTCCATTTCCCATCACAAGCTGCGTGGGTTCCATCACTTCGTGCATTCGTGCTCGTCATCCGAATCGCACTCGTCTTGCTGGCCGCGAGGCGAGATCCTGCCTCTCCGGCGACCCGTCGCGGTTTGCTGGCTGCGCCTCCTTACCAGGTCCAACACCATGTGCCCTCTTCATGCTGGTAGTCCCCGCCGGACTAGTCCGTGGCTCTGGATGCATATTTTTCTGCTCGGGGCTTTCCCCTGGGACAAGACCTTCATCAGGATGGAGAGTCCTGCCGAAGCCTCTACCGAACAAATGTTGAGGCGTGCGAAGCATGGCCATCTGAGACGCGTTGTCACCATTAACATCTGGGAGATCGACTATTTCCGCGTTCTTGATCCAGTTGTACACTGGCCGGATGTCAAGGATAGACTTGACCTGGCGATGTTCCGCCTGAGTCATGTGTCGCTTGCGCTCCAGGATGACTTCGTCGATGCTGTTCTTCAGAACTAGTGTCTCAACTGACACTGGCTTCTGCTGGCTGATGCGTCGAACTCGTCCGATAGCTTGCGCTTCCACTTGGGGATTGAGAACCGGATTGATAAAGTAGATTCTGGACGCCTCACGCATGTCCAATCCGAAGGCTGCCTGGGAAATATCCATGAGAAGTACCCTAAGAGTACTTGCGTCAGCAAATGCCTCGAAAGTGACAGGATAGCAACGCTCACCTAAACGTAGCGTTGTGGTGAAATGTGTTGACGTATTGGGCCCTCCGCTCAGTCGTCAGCCCTCTAGCATAAATCAGGTGCTGTATTTGAAGCTGTTGGATGTTAGTCACTGCCAATCTACCCAGGGCTCGGGAGGGACACTTGCCACATCAAGCATGCTTGCAAGATACCAAGCAACGTTTTCATTTTCGTAAAAGACGATCATCTTTTCTTGCTCTTGGTGTTGAGCAATGGAGTCAATCAGATATGACAACTTGGCCGAAACCGTAGATGTGATTGTGGTGAGCTGCAATGGGGCGGGCAGGCTCTCTGGATTCAAGCTCTCATTAGGATTGACGGCGTTGAGACCGCGACTGCGAGATCCCTTTCGGGGGCTGTCATTACCGAGCTTGGTATTTCCGGCTAGGGTCTCGGTCTTCTTTTCCCTGCCGCCAGGTGCCGTTTCGGATGTCTGGGCCGCCAGAATCTTGTCTCTTTCGAGTATGCCCTGCTGTATCAGACGGCCGTTGAGAAGGGAGTTGAGCTGCTCTGGCTCGCTGGCCGCGTTGTGTAGCAGCTTCTGCAAAGAAAACAGCATGCTGGCCGATGTGCAGACGGTATCACCACTCTCGCCATCCAAGGACCAGGTTTGCCCGGCGCGACCGGGAAACTCCTGGACGCATACAGGCATTTCGTGGAACTGGTTACTGAGACCCCTGAGCTTGTTCTTCATTGCCAAGTGGCCGACACCTATGGCTTCTCGGAGCAGCGATTCATCTTCGGGACTTATCACCACCTTTCTCTCTCGCAGGAACCCTTCAGCAGTCTCGACGGCCTTGGCGATTTCCTCGGACGAAAAAAAGGACCCTCCGAAGAAGCTCGTTTGCTTCAAGTTATGCACTATTTGAAGTAAGCTCTTCTTTTGCCGTGCATGGAAAAAGTAGTCCATGTCGGTTCTCTGTGACTGTACCGAATTGAAGATGATCATCATTGCAAAGACGTTCAATGATAACCGATCCTGGTAGGATCCATCGAGCACGACGATTTTCTCATCAACAGGGGGCAGAAGGTCGCTGACTTCCGCTAGCTGGTGGCGTATTATGAGGGAGTTGAGAGTAGACTTCAAAGAGTCCCACCGCCCATAGCTGCGTGGGTTATGCTTTGGAAGCAACAGGTAGGTATCCCAGTCAGCCAACGTATCCTCTGTCTCTCTGTAAGTGTTGGCCCACGGTCGCGCCTTGAGGTACAGGGATGCGATTGAACCCAAGCGTTGTAGATCCTTCTTTTCCATATCAGTTGAAGACTCGTTTGATGCCTGCCCATTCTGCGAGTCGGCCACAACTCCAATGGTGCCAGTTTGTTCTTCGTTTGGGTTGTGGCTGTCATCGACTCCAAACAAGCCATGAGACGGCGTTCCCGTCACTATCCAGCGGGACGAAAACTTCATCGAATCCAACCCAGTTAAAAGGATACTTTTGTGGCCGATCTTGGAATTACCAAGCTTATGGCCCTCGTCGACAATGCATCGTTTGAAATGTACTGTGGAAAGAGCGGAGTTGCCGATACCCCCTACTTGCTTCACAATCCCCTCGAAACGTGACTGCGAGAACAGGACCATGTCGTACTCCAAAAGCGACTCCGCTTGTGGGAGCCGGTCGTTCTTGGTCAGGACAAGTACCTTTAGTCCCTTGGTATGCTTCGCTATCTCTTGCTTCCACTGGGCCACCAAGTTGTTCGGCACAATGACAAGGCTCGCCGGGGCAAGGTGTATCGTTTCAGGCCGCTCAAAGTACTGTTGCGCATGCCGCCGTCCACGTCGCAGCGAGGGAGCTGGGAGAAGATAGTAGCCAGGGTTCCGCTGCAGAGCCTCAGCACATTTGCTGAACTCGTATCCAAGCTGCGTCTTCCAGGCATCAAAGTAAGACTTCCAGGGGACAGCGTGTCGAGTAGCACACGATGCAGCCATGTCGGCAAGAGATGCAATATTTCTTCGTTTCGGTGGCTCTCCGCCTTGATAGAGCTCGGGGGGGTTGGTAGGAAAGTCCTTAGTAGCAAGGATGAGAGCGAGGCAAATGACTGTCTTCCCTGCGCCCATTTCTTCGGCCAAGATGCCACCAGAAATCCCGTCATAGTAGCGCGGTTCAGCAAGGACTGTACAGGTCACAGGGTCAAGATACCACAAGGACCCCGCGTGACCCTCAACTGGTACAAGCCGAGGGTCAAGCACCTTTCCAGGCGCTGACTCCTTTTGCAGCATCAAAGCCGCCGACCGTCGCTGATAGGGGTATAACTCCGTTGTCAGGCCCAATACCCCGCTGTCAAACAAATCATACATTGCATCCTGGAAGTGGGATTCGTTGACCAGGCTCGGATCCGGGTCCGGCGACGGGATCCTGTTGAACACTTGAAGTAGCGACACGTCGTCGTCGGCATCATTCTGGCTGAGGCCAGACATGGCAGTGTACCCCACAGAGAAAGGCAGGTTTTTCCCTTGCCATGCATCTTTGGAGTAGTCCAGGTCACGGAGAACCTCCTGTCTCGATTTCGCCAGGCCAGGATGTGCCCGGTCGACTACTCGTCGGGACACATCGTCCGGAAGCAGGTACACGCGAACTGTCGCCACTGTCGAATCCACGGCAGTTATGCGCAACTCCAGATCGACCCAGCGGGCACGGAAGAGAGATGAGAGGTGTCGTAAACGTGGCGTCTTGTGCAAGTGTTGCTGCACCTCGGGTGGAAGGCAATGCGCCTCGTTGGCGCCATCTGGCAGATGATGGCGAAAGCGACTCCATGACTGCAAACTCGCTGATGCCCAGACTTCATCGCTCAATCCAGCTTCGTCTTTCGAAATTCCAATGCATCCAGCAGGGATGTACCAGTCTCGTTGGAGGTGCATGATGGCGACAGTGCCGAAGGTACCGGCAGGCTGCCGTGGCTTTCTGCTCGGGAGTCGCCACCGTCGTTGGCACCGTTCAAAACGGGTCCGTGACCGAGACCGTTATAGTGGATGGCAGGGTGTCCCATGCATTGTATCGACGAGGAACGCGGCGGCCTGCTGAGTCTGCATGTGTGAGGGAGTAAGAGTCTGGGTCGAGTGAGATGGCGTGGATGCCTGTTTGTTAGCCGTTGGCGGTTAGCTGTTGGCACTGTACGGCCGGCTCATATTTTGCGCTAAGGTACAGTGCCACTCGCACTATACGTCTTCTCACGTTGGCTGGCAACTGTAAGTTCTGTTCATTAGAGCCAGATGCAACCATGCTGATTCACACTCCTTGATTCTGAAACGTAGTCATATTTCTAAGCTCCATCGGTCCAATAGACCAGTGCTCCAGTCCTTGAAGGACCTTTCGCGCTCAGGGAGCAGGACGTTGCTCGACTTCAACCTTTCCCTAGCCGCCTCGATGGCCTTTGTCGGCATGTTAATGTCCTGCACGTCTGATGTAAGGGGCTCCATCAGCTTGCTCCCTTCGTCTAGGCTAATATCCTGGTACAGTATCTTCATCGCGGTCCTTCTGCCCTCAAAGGCCGAGGACGTATAGATGACGTTGGAGTTCAAGACCCAGAGATACAGCACTCGTGTGGATGCACTCTCCTTCTCCGACGCGTGCGGAGCTATGACGGACTTGGCACATCCTGACCGTGAAATGGTAGCGAGCAAGGTCGAGGCCAAACATTCAGGCCCGCTCGGAGCCCTGCTGGGCGATACGGTTTCACACGTAACCTGCCACTTGAACAGGGTCACGGACAGAGCAAGTGTGCTATATAGACCAACCTCTGTGCTGCAATTGCTGCAGAAGACGTGGAAAAATTTTCCCGAGAACCCTTCTCCCATGGCCAGGGAGCTGGTGCTGCACCTCGTGCCCAATATTGAGGAAGAAAACTGAACCATGTCAGTATGTGAAAAGAGTAGTTGACGTCTGCGCAAGCTATTGGTTTCCGTGGAATGTGTCTCGTCAGATCTCCAGAAATCCACGGCTCTGGAAGTATGGAAGAATCGAGAGATAACCTTTCAACTGCACCATGGGATCCCATCCTCACGTGGGGAGGGTTCGCCGAGGAGAGCTGCCCACAGAGTGGGAACGGTAAGAGACTTTGTTCTTGGGGAATTGTATCGGTGACCATGCCAATGGGTGGCTCTCAGAGCCGGCCTGGCCACCTTCTAGTTCCCCGTTACTCGAAATGGGAGGGGTCACGAAATGGCAAACGGCCGACGAGACTCACCAGCAGGCCATCACAATCTGATTCAGCGAACATGAATGAGGTGATGTCGACAAATCCGATACTTGGCTGCGCAGTTATGGCGCCGTTGGCGCCGTAGCCTCTGTTTGCGAGCGCCTCGTCCTCGTGTTCGCCGTGGTCGTGTGGCTTATGGCAGTGCCAAAACTCCATCATCTCAGCCCAGTTTTCGCTGGGCAAGTCTTTCCACGATTCGATCTTGCCGCCTGGAACAACAGCGCTGCCGCATCCTCTGCAACATATCGAGGAGCCGACCTCGATGTCCGTAGAGTCCCAAGGCACCGCCTGGTCTTCGGGCGAGAACCGTGTGGCGCTGGCCTCGGCCGGCGAGACAGGCAGCCTCCAACTCTGCTCCGCAGATGCCACCTTTGGCACTGCGAGCGTCGCACTCGCTGTGACCGTAGCAGGGAGTTCCAAGTCTTCAGAGTGGCCCTGGTGACGAACGCGGAGCCGACGACCTCCATCGACTACTTCGGCAGATGTCGACGCGTCTGCTGGTGAGGGCAGCGCGACTCCGACAGTCACCTGTCTGATGTTTGACAGGAGCTCCGCGTATATCGAGATGCCCGTGTTGGGCTTTAATGCCGCCATGGCATTGGCCTGCGTTCCTGTGCCTCGAGGCGTCTGCAGCTTGGTGGATCTGCGCTCGGAGGAAGTGGATGAGATTGAATGAAGCAAACAGCGTCAGCGCAATATCACCTTTGTCGGGACTTTTTCAGTGACCACCACGGCGCTGCAAAACACTGGGGCGTTCGTCCACCCCACCAACCCACCCATTCCCCACCCTCTTTCTCAACGCATCGGGACGACGTCACTCCATCACCATATTCCTCTCCGTCGTCTGGACAGGGTGACAGCAAAATGTCGGGCTTCTTGTCATATGTGCCCATCGCCAACAGGCTCGTGGGCTCGGACTCAAAGTCTCGAGCGATTAATCTGCCCTCAGTCGAGATCCATACGATAGAGACCAACCCAGACCGGCGCGCTCGATGTCTCAAGCACCTGCTCAAGGCAAACCATGTCAACTACTCCATCGTGTACAACAATCTTCGCTTCAACAACCATAACCCTCACCTCCTCAGCACGGCCTACCTTCTTGGCGCAAGCGAGCCTCAGTTGCAGGACATGTACGAGGCCGAAATCAAGGAACTAGAACCATGGATTCCGTCTCCAGCCGAGCTCATGGACCAGGACTGGATGGACTTTCTCGGAGACATGCAGTACCAGAGAGCATATGTCGACTACTTCGAAGACAAACTCGCAATGGAGTATGCCTATGATTGGAAGCAAGAATTACAGCACTTCCTGTTCGGCGGCGACGAGCCCTTGGTTTATGGATTAGTTGGCGGATGTATGTCTGGATGGACCCGAACGGTTGACATGTGACGCTGACTCTGCGATAGTCGGACACCCGCTCATCCATCTTGGCTATGCCTATGAGATGGACAGCAAAGAAATTGCCATGGAGGCCCTCGGCTTGGCATGTATTCAGCACAACTATCTCCAAAAGTACACCGCCAACGCCTCTTACACGAAACCATCGCCACTAGCCTCGAACTCACCGCTAGATCTACTTGTTCAAATGTCAAAGGATGACCGATTTAAGAGACTCCCAGAGAAGCTCGATCCCCACGAACTCGAGGCCCTTTTCGATAAGCATGAAGACCTTTTCCTGGAGTACTGGAATGCTTGGGAGATGGACGACCCAGTGAAGCAATTCCAGCAGTCACAGGAAGCTGCTGTCGCCCTGCTGGTCACGAGTGTCAAGCCAGGCACTCATGCATATAATTTCTTCCTCGTCCACCTGCTGACAGCCAGCCACGCCGTTCGAGTTTTGCTCCCCTTCTTCCCCCCCCAGCACCACAGCACCCTTGTCAGGGAATGGTGGCTCCTGGTTATCGCGGTGTTCATTGTCAAAGGACGGCCGCTGCCAGACCCTGGCAACCTCGAAAAGAATATCGGCGGCAAAAACTGGGAATATGTGCAAAAGCGAGCGCTCGCTTCGCGGTGGTTCAACGATGCACACTTTATCAAGGGTAAGTGGTTCTGCAGATCCAAACATGCAGCACAGTGGTGGCTGACCCGGACAGCAATCCGATCCATGAAAGAGGCAGCCAAGACATGGGGAGATGCGAACGAGGGCTACCTCCGCGCCGCTGTAACATTCGTTGACAACTTTGAAGGATGGGCGTTTTGATGTCAACTAATGGAACCAAGATGCATGAAGGACCAGTATAGCAAATGTATGTTGACCTAGCTTGCCGGTCCATCGGCTGTGTCGGTGGGACTATATTTAGACACCGTATTCAAAGCAGAAAAGACATAATGAAATCTCCTGTCGCCTGTTTCGACGCCATAAGAGACAAAGTATTGTTTATCCATCGACATGAGATGAAATGGTGGACAGTGCGGATTGACGCTGTACTTTATGCACTGTACGCTGTGGATCTGCTAGGCAGCGCCAGGCCACCTCCTCGCCGAGCCTCCCAGCTCTGATGCCCTGCCTCATGCCACCATCTGCCCATTTCGACGACTCCAGCCCGTATGGAAGTCCCAAGGCGCAGATGCTCCAGTCGCGTTGATGGCCCCGCCCGCGAAGCGCCGCAGGCGGAACCCCGTTGAGGAGTCGGACGACGATGACGAGCCGCCCCGAACCAACACGCTGGCCAACTACCTCCTCTCATCCCCGAGCTCCCCCTCCAAGAATCGAATCCCGTCCGCGTCACCGAGTCCTGTCAAGAGCAGGATTGGTGCCGGCTCATCGTCCGCTGTCGCGTCCCCGAGCAAATCCCGCAGAGCTCCCACGCAGAAGAACGGCACGAGCTCGAGTCCCAGGAAGACCAGAGATGCTGGAAAGAACGAAGAGAAGGGCAGGACGGCCGACCTGAAGACGCTCTTCTCGAAACAAGCTCAGCGAGCCACGAGGCCGGGCATAAACAGCGACAAGAGGGGCACCCCGATCGACGACATAATCAGCGACCCCATCTCCGAAGACGACGAGATATCGGAGCTCAAGGCCAGCTCCTCCAGCTTGGTTGGGCAGCATGCTAGGAAGCGTTTGAGAGACGGCGTGGAACAGGCATCGGCCGAGGTGCCCAGCGCGAGCCAACGCTTTCTCAGGCCGCCCAAGCTTGCGGGCTCAGATGCTCTCAACGACGACTTGCGACCGTGGTCGGAACGATTCGGCCCCAAGAACCTCGATGAGCTCGTGGTGCACAAGAAGAAGGTATCGGATGTTCGAAGATGGCTAGAAGATGTCATGGCGGGCCGGCTGCGGCAGCGGGTGCTGATACTCAAAGGCGCTGCCGGCGCGGGCAAGACGACTACGATGCGTTTGCTCGCCCAGGACATGGGTTGCGAGCTCTTGGAATGGAAGAACCCCACGGGCGCGTCCGCAACGGGCTTTGTGTCAACCTCGGCGCAGTTTGACGAGTTTCTTGGTCGAGGAGGCAAATTTGGGACTCTCGACATGGAAGGGCCCCTGACTTCGACGCCGATGAGTTCGAACGGGATCAAACAAGATCTCACCAAGAGGATAATCCTCATCGAGGAGTTTCCGAACACTTTTTCCAGATCATCGTCGACGTTGAACTCTTTTCGAAGCTCGATACTTCAGTACCTCGCCGCGCACACACCATCCCTGACCATGTTCGGCAAGAGGTCACAGACGGAACCGATAAAGCCGGTTGTGTTGGTGATTTCCGAAACGCTGTTGACTACGACGTCGGCGTCGGCAGACAGCTTGACTGCCCATCGATTGCTTGGGCCAGATATCCTTCGTCACCCTGGTGTGGGCGTGATTGAATTCAACGCAGTCGCCCCCACGCTGCTGGCCAAAGCTCTAGAGCTGATTGTCCAGAAAGAAGCTCGGAAATCCGGCCGCAGGAGAACGCCCGGACCCCAAGTGCTGAAGCGACTCGGCGAGATTGGAGATGTTCGAAGTGCCATCTCGTCACTCGAGTTCCTCTGCCTCAAGGGCGACCAGGAGGCTGACTGGGGAGCTAAGGTGACGTTCACGAAGCAGAAGAAGGGCGCCAAGGACGGCATTGGCCTGACAAAAGGCGAGACGGAAAGTCTGGAGCTGATATCACAACGCGAGGCGAGCCTGGGCATCTTTCACGCGGTTGGTAAGGTGGTGCACAACAAGCGTGACGAAGCACCACCGCCAGGCGATACCGTGGAGGATCTCCCGGCGTACTTGTCACGATTCTCGCGACCTAAGAGGTCGGAGGTATCTGTTGACACGCTCATAGACGAGACGGGGACCGACACACACACCTTCATCTCTGCCCTGCACGAGAACTACATACTATCCTGCGAGAGCACGGGGCCGATGGACCTCTCGACACCCATGGACTACGTCAACGAATGCATCGAGTACCTCTCCCTAAGTGACCTGCTATGTTCGTCTCGAGACGTCTTCTTCGGTGGAAGAGGCGGGTTTTCTGGGCGGGATGCCGGCAGCCAACTCCTCCGCCAGGACGAGATGACGTTCCAGGTCGCCGTCCGCGGGATGTTGTTCTCCCTGCCCAACCCCGTCAAGCGAAAGACGACGACCATGTCGAAGGGTATCGATGCGTTCAGGATGTTCTACCCCACGAGCCTGAAGCTCTGGAGGGCAAAGGAAGAAGTCGAGGGCCTCATCGATGTCTGGTCATCCAAGGTGCTGAGGGGGGAGGGACAACTACCAACCAAGAACCTCACGGATGGCGCGAATGCATTCCGGAAGCCGCAGGCTTCATCGGGAGACATCTCGTGGATGCAGCGCCAGCAGCAAGCCAAAGCCGCGGCATCCAGGGCCAGCGAGCCGCAAGACGACGCGCCAGACGGCCCTCCTCTGCTGTCGCTCGGCAGCGCTGCCCGTCGCGAGATGCTCCTCGACCGCCTCCCCTACATGGCGCACATCGCCCGCGCCCGCAAGACCCCCATCCGCCTCCGCGACCTCGAGAAGATTGTCTCCTTCAACGGCGTCGCCGCCGCGAACGACGAGTCCGACGCCGAGGACGACCCCGTGGCAGGCGAGGCCTGGGCCACGGACAAGCCCTCCGAGGAGGCCAGCCCCCGCAAGAAGAGCACGGGGCTCAAAGAGGGCGCCATGTCGGGCATGCTGGCGCAGAAACTGGTACTGAGCGACGATGATATTGAGGATTAGGCGGCGGCGGCGTGACGACTTATGTACCATATATAATACCGGGATTGGCCGACTCTTCAGGGGGATATTGCTCTGGAGTTTACGCGCACATGCGCTACTTCGAACTAGATCAGAAACAAGAACAGAACGGAACTGAGAACAGATTCTGGGCATGCGCACCTCCACGCCGCGGCTTAGGTATATCATCCCTACATACATATAACGCCACTCTGGCAGTTTGACATGTTTTGCATCGTTCCAACACCCGACACATTCCGCATACCTTGACAACCGATTTTCCATTCATAGTTTTGGTCAGCCTCCCCCCCTTTTCGCGCTAGGTCAACCCCAAACGTTTTCCCAATCGAAGAATCGAAGAATCGAAGAACCACTTTAGTGGTGGAAGAGACGGATGTTTTGCTGCACAAAGGTGATGCCCAGCTTCTCGGCCGTGTCGAAGACGGCGCCGTCGTTCTGGCTGCCACCGGGGGCGGCAAGGTACTTGGCGCCGGAGCGAGCGGCGCGGAAGACGTTGTCGATGAAGGGGAACTAGGAACTCGTCAGCGGTGAACGTTGCCAGTAATGGAGCATGGTGTGTACTTACAAAGGCGTCGCTGGACACGCACACGTCCTTGAGCTGCTTCATCCAGCTCTCGCGCTCCTCCTCGGTGAAGGCAGGGGGCACCTCCTCGAACGTAGCCTCAAAGGCCTCCCGCTCGGGGCCATCCTTGGGCAGCTGGCCGCTGACGAGCAAGTCAATGGCGTTGCTCTTGTCGGGGCGCTTGGTGCCCTTCTTCCACTTGATGTTGAGCACGCGCTCGTGGAAGCGCATCCACCAGTTGTCGGCCTTGTCGCCGGCGAGACGGGTGCAGTGGATGCGGGACTGCTGGCCGGCACCGAGGCCAATGACCTGGCCGTTGACGGCGTAGCAGACCGAGTTGCTCTGAGTGTACTTGAGCGTGATGGTGGCGACGGTGAGGTCGCGGGCGGCGCTCTCGGACAGGGCGCCGGCGTCCTTGGGGGTGATGATGGTGTTGAAGGACTTGGGGGAGATTTCAACGTCGTTGCGGTGCTGCTGCAGGTTGATGCCGTACACGGACCGCGTCTCGGTCGGGGCGGGGTTGTACTCGGGGTCCATCTGCAGGACAAGGTACCTGCCGCCCTTCTTCTTCTTGAGGATCTCCAGCGCGGCGTCCTCGTATCCGGGGGCAATGACACCATCGGACACCTCCTTGGAGATGATGCTGGCCGTGGGGACGTCGACGACGTCGCTGAGGGCGATGATGTCGCCAAAGCTGCTCATGCGGTCGGCGCCGCGGGCGCGGGCATAGGCCTGGGCCAACGCAGAGGTCTCGATGCCCTCGATGTCGTTGACGAAGTAGACCTTGCGCTCCTCGGCGGTAAGAGGGAGTCCAATGGCGGCGCCGGCGGGAGAGACGTGCTTGAAGCTGGCGGCGGCGGGCTTGCCCAGAGCCTGCTTGAGCTCCTTGACCAGCGGCCAGGCGTTGAGGGAGTCGAGGAGGTTGATGTAGCCGGGGGAACCGCACAGGACCTTGAAGGGCAGCTTGTCGGCGGTGGAGAAGGCGGCGGCGGGCTTCTGGTGAGGGTTGGCGCCGTAGCGCAGGGCCATGTACTGGTCGCCGCCGGCGGCGTACTCCTTCCTGAAGAAGTCGGAGATGGCGGCGTCGTAGTCGGCCGTGTGCTCAAAGGCCTTGAGGGCGTATCGGTTGCGGCTCGTCTCGGTGATCTCGCCCTGCTCGAGCTCCGTCAGGAAGCCGGCGTAGTCCATGGGGTCGCTGAGGATGGTGACGCGCTTGTGGTTCTTGGCCGCGGCGCGGATGAGGGTGACGCCGCCAATGTCAATCTCCTCGACGGCCTCGGGGATGCTGACGTTGACCTTGGCGACGGTGTCCTTGAAGGGGTAGAGGTTGCAGATGACGTAGTCGACCTTGTTGATGTTCTGGTCGGCCAGGTCCTTTTCGTCCGACTCGAGGTTGCGGGCGAGGATGCCGGCGTGGACGGCGGGGTGCAGCGTCTTGACGCGGCCGGCGAGCATCTCGGGGGCCTTTGTGATGGCGCTGACGTCCCTGCGATCGACGGAGTCAGTCCTCGTCCCCTCGCGCGGGGGCCATCAGCGTGCGTACTCAACGGGGAAGCCAGACTCGCGGATCATGCGAGCGGTGCCGCCAGACGCCAGGATGCGGACATTCTGCTGGACGAGGCCCTTGGCCAGGTCCAGCAGCCCGGTCTTGTCGTAGACGGAGACGATGGCGATCTTCTGGTTCTCAGACATGGTGGGCGGCTGTCTTGACAATGCGTCGGGAGGATAATGAGCGTGCGTCTTGTCCTGTCCTGTCTGGTCTCGTCGTCACGGCGAGGTCGCTCTCGAGTTCCCAGAGGGAAAAAAAGTTTGGCGGGGTAGGCAGCCAGTTGTTGGCAGATTGAGTATCGCGACTGGTGGGTGGAGATGCGCGGGGCAACCTGGGAGCGCCAGGTTGGGGCGGGGCGACGGTCCCTGTCCAGGCTTGTGAGGGTAAGCTTGGCTGACGGACGTTACCACGGTAAGCACGGGTGTCTGAGACATACAATAAGAGAGCTTGAAATTCATTAAAAGTCAATAAAAGTCATCAAAAACATTACCACGTTTCACTCTGAAAAATCCGAGAACTCCGCGAATTCCGCATCTTCCCACACTCTATGTAACCACAGGCTTGGCTGGTCCTCCAGCTTGCCCAGGGCGTGGGAATCATAGTCGTCTCCCATTACTAGCCTTTCCAACAACCGCTCCGTCGGGGCCAGGGAGAAGTCGTCATCGTCATAGTCGCCCCATGTATGTGACGATTGGTCGTACCCCGGAAGTGGCTGAGGCGGCCTGCAGTTCCATCCCAAGTGAATGAAGAAGCGTTTCATATGTCGTAGAATTTGCAGGGGCCTCACCAAAGGGGAAAGGGCCACGCTTATCGACACCGGATCGAGTGGATTGTTCCTGCCTGCAAGATAGTCCGAATCAAACACCCAGGGTCGCGTCGACATGTGCAAGACGACTGTTAACAAAGGCACGTTTGCATGGGCAGCGAGGTGTTCAACGGCGCTTAGCCAGTCACAGGAAGCAGTTGCGGGTGGCCCCGGGGGGGAGCCTAGGTCGAGGACCGGAGAGACGAGCTCAATGGTCCGGAGATGATAAAGCATGTCCGGCTTCATGTATCTCATCACGAATCTCGACGCCCGCTCCCAGACAGGCCTAGAGCCCAAGTCGGATTCATACGGGCTCTGCTGTGGCGTGATGATGATTCGATTGCTGGAATAGAGGAGGGCGAGCGCATCTTGGTACATGGCTTTGCTGACCAGCATGAGAGATCGAGGGGGGGTCCAGCAGCGGCATCGGGACGAATATCCGCTGTGAGAATTGCGGCAGAAGGACCCAGCAATGCCAGACAAGTGGTCTTGCCTGCAGAATCGGAACTTGCAGCCCCTGTGCCAATACTCCTCGCAATAGACATCACCCATGCAGTCCGCCGGCTGCTCCCAGAAATGGAAGCCGCGTGCGGGGCTCCACTGAACTTGATTGTAAGGAGTGACGAGATCAGTATACTGCAGAACAGCCCTGCGAAGCTCTGGGGGCAGCGCATAGAAGCGGAAAGGTTTACTCCGTAAGCTGGGATCCAGACCCTCGATTCGGGCGACCTCATATTGCGCGAGAGAGGAGATATGAGTGTGTCTTCCTGGATACAGGCGGAGCTCGATGTCTTTGAGAATGCCCGGATGATCGACCAAGGGTTGGAGCACAGCGAAGGTCTCATCCCTGACGCCAGTGTCGCACATCAGGCGAAGCGTCAACGTCTGCGGCTGGGTATGTGACAATACATGAGTGATCGCAGCCTGCCACGCGGCAATCCGTCCTTGTTGGAGAGGAACAGACGTTGGTGTCGATGAGTCCAGAAAGCGTGCTGGTCCCTCAACGTGCAGATGGACGACCAAGTCGGTCATCCTGGCACAGACCCGGGGCGAGAGCTGGCGAAGGAAGCGCAGACCATAGTCGATATGCTCATGTGGCGCAACGAGGCAGTACTCTGTGCAAAGAAGGGTCTTGATTTCGGCGTAAATGAACCGACAAGTCAAGAGGATGCTGTAGATGGTCCGGTAGAGTGCGGCTGGACACCAAGAGGTCGGGCATCTGCCCTTTCCGGGCTCAAGGACGATGCATTTCCACTAGTATACAACGCCAAGAACTCCAGCCTCCCGGTAGACCTGCTCTCTGACGCTTGCTGGGAGGTCGAGGAACGTCTTCGGGTGTCTGCAAGGCAAGCCCAGACAGTCGCAGATGCGCTTCTGACGCACCGTTGCATATGGATCAGGGTAGACCCTGGAGTGCCTGCTGCGCAGGCCACAGTGTTGGAGCTCCCACTGCATCTTGGGGTCGTGATGACCATAGTGTTGCAGACTTGAAGCGTAGGTGATGGTTGGCAGGCTCTTGGAGTTGGCTGAGGTTGAAACTGTAGAAGCCCAGGCAACTCATATGATATTGGAGCCAGTGGGGCTTGGCCTCAGGCACCTGGTTGCCTGGACCTGACCTGGGGGCCCGGCCGCCAAGGCGCCATGAGCTAGTGCTCCCGTTAAGCGACCAACCGACCTGTAACACGCCGCCATTCGGGGCACCTGTGGAAGCCGCCAGCGTGGCAGCGACACGCCTTCCCCGCGGTGCTGCCTACCACGTCACGAGAGACTCATCCGCACGCACTCCAGGGTCACGCTCACTCACAACAGCACATCAACCCGAAGCGACAGTCCTCCTCACCCTTCCCCAGGAGTCAGACATCGATTCTCAGAATCCCCCAAGGCCCCCCCGTAGCCATGGCGCGCACGCCCTTGACCGTCCTCTGCTTCGGCGACTCGCTGACGTCGGGCTACCACAACTACGGCCTCGGCGAGCAGCCCTACTCCGAGGTCCTCACCGACAGACTCAAGGCTGCGCTGCCCGACCGCGACGTGCAGGTCGTTACCAACGGCGTGCCGGGTGACGTGGCTTCGCACCGAGCGTTTCGGCAGCGGTTACAGAGGGAGTGTACGTGTCTTCCTCGTCTTGTAGTGCCATGATATGTTCCACAGGCTCCTACCCATTTGTTGTTGCAGGATGATACACGGTGACTGATGTTACTCTCACAGGCGAATCTCGCTCGTACGACTGGGTGCTCATGCTCGGTGGGACAAAGTAAGCTACCTCTCGGTTCCGAATTATTCAACCTCTAACACCCTCAGTGACCTCGGCCGCCTAGTCGCCGTCGACGACATCCTCACCGCCCTCCGGGCCAACTGGGACATCGCCCTCGGCAAGGGCAGCAAGGTCCTCGCCCTGACTGTCCCCGAGTGCCACGTCCGGCTTGAGTGGCTCGACAACAACCGACGCCAGCTCAACGGCGGCATCCTGGCGCACAAACAGCCCAACTTGTACGCCGCTGCCCGTCGTCTGTCTACTGCATGGCATGTGCTAATCTCGACTCCCGCAGCTACACCTTTGACCTCGTACCCAGGATACCGTACCACTCACTTTCAGAAGAGGAGCGGGACACGTACTGGGATGACGGGGTTCATCTGACGGGCGATGGCTACGACTGGATGGGCGGCCACATCGCAGACGCACTACTGCAAATCCTCTCACAAGAAGGGAAACCCGCCGAGGTTGCAAAGCCAAAATCACGGAGGCCGCCCGCAAAGAAGGAGGACGAGCGGGCATTCGACGAGGAGGCAGGCAGCCCCAACCACATCAGTCAGGGATACGTGGTAGTCAGGAAGAAAGACTTGGATTGAGGATTGACGTTCGTCGTTCAGGTCATACTAGCACGTTAAATAAGACACAATGATACCCCTAGACTCCACTTTATCTGCCGTAACGCCTTTGCCATGACCGTTTGTGTATCTCTATGCCACCATTCTTTCATACGACGAGATTCGCTGCCACAAAGTCCTGCCCAAGGGTATTAGCAGATTGTGGGCGGTTGGCCGGAGTGCATGACTTACTGGAAACTCCTTTTGCAGGGAGTTGGTGATGTTCTCGACCTCCTCCGACAGGCTCTCGACGTTTGCATCCCACCGCCGCATCTCCTTGCCCGTAATCACCTCGGCTCGCCCGCTTCCCTTCTCGCCCGACGCCTCCCCGCCCTCGAACCGGATGATGCCCTCCAGCTGGTCAATCCGGCCAACCAAACGCCCTTGCTCAATCATCCGGGCGGTCGTCTCCTCGGCCTTGTCCGCGTCGAGGCCCAGCAAGGAACCCAATTCCTCGAAGCGGATGTTGTTGTACAGTCTCGACGCGCCAAGCAGGTTGTGCTCCACGATGGCTCTCGCGAGGACGGTCGACCCGTCGGATGTCGTGGCCAGCTGGTGCGGCTGCAGGCCCTCGGCGAACTTGTCCACCTCTTCCGGCGACAGGAGCCGGTCCAGGAATATCTTCTCCAGGATGCCAAACTCGTCGAGCTGGGTAGACCGCTCGTCCTTGTAGAGCCGGCCCAGTGTGCGGCTCCTCATGGGGCCGGCCGGGGTCAGGATGGCGCACTTGATGGCCATGCCCAGCGTGTGCAGGCGCTCCTCCTCGGAGATGGCCGGCGAGAAGCTGATGTCGTGGTAGCGCTGCGACGCCGATAGAAAGTCCCTCTTGGCGTCCTGGATGCGCGCCTGCGACAGCCGAAAGTGCAGGTTCAGGTCCTGGTCGGAGACGGTGTGCATGATGTTCTTGAGCTTGTTGATGTAGACGTCGGCGGCCGTCGAGTCGTCCACCTCGAGGTGGTTGCGCACGATGCGGATCCAGACGCGGGCCTTGTCCTCGTCGGTGACCTTGCGCTGCGAGCTGTCGAGCGGGATGGCGGCCAGCGCCTTGGCCGCGTCGCCAAAGTCCTCGTTGCCCTCGTGGGCCGTGGCGACGAGCTCGCAGAGCGTGGCCGTGGCGTCGAGGAACGACGACGGCTGGCCGGCGAGCGTGTCGAGCGTGCGGCCGCCGACCTCGATCCACATGTCCTCGTTCTTGAGGGCCCGGAGCGTGGCGATGAAGGCGGCGAGCACGGCGCGCGTGGCCACGACGCCGAGCGCCTGGCCGAAGAAGGAGTCGACCGTGGCGTTGAGGTCGTCGATGGCCGTCGCGGGCGTGGAGAGGGCCTTGATGTCGGCGAGGAGGGCCTCGTACAGGGGGGCCTTTTCTCCCGAGGCGGACTCTACGCGGGCGAGCGCCTCGGCGAGCTTGCGATTGGGCGCCATGGCTGCTGCTGCTGGGATCCTCGCCTCGGTCGTGGTCGTGGGGGGGAGGTGGTTGAGGTGAGTGAAGTGGGTTGGCGATGGAGAAGGCACGTCGGCGGGGAGCTATGGCGGGGCCCGGGGTAGCTGCCCCACGACCCGGCCACTTGAGCTACAGGGTAGGCGACCCAGGCAACCAGGCAGTCGGGTTGTCTTGGACGCTCTTTATTCTCTAGGCCTTTTTACGTCACTTTTCTCTGCATTCTATTTGGATAGTAGTTCTCGCTACTAATGAGCCTACAAGATAATGCAGGAAGCTTGGGTTCCTCAAGCAACCGTAGCTACACCACCAAGCACATATACAAACTTCACGTCTCCACTCCTGGCATATCAGTGAAGTCGCAATGCGAGTTGATACACGGGATATTGTATATAACTGTCTTATGCCAAAAGCCAACAAATCTTGGAGATACTCAACAGCCGCATACAAACCACACGCACAACGCCGAATCCCAGCACCCCACGAGAATCTACCCACCTCGCCCATCTGCTATCTACTTGTTATGCCACAGCAGCGTCCGCAGCGAGTCCCACTCGTCGCAGTCCTGGTAGATGTACGTCATGCTGCTGCGCAGGCTCGACTGCAGGTCCTCGGGGTGCGTCCGGAACAGCGCCATCACCAGGCCCCACGAGAGCGCCGCAAACGCCGGCCACGCGTGGTGCGTGAGCTGCGAGTGCAGCGGCTCGCTCGACACGACGGGCAGCCCGTGGCCCGGCTTGACGGCCAGCCGCGCCAGCGCGAGGCACACGCGCGCGAAGATGTAGATGACGATCTGCTGGCTCACCGAGGAGACCTTGCCCGTGCGCTTGGAGCGCTGCCCGAAGACGACGTACCCGCCGAGCAGGCCGCCGAGGAAGGAGTCGTAGGGGCCTGGCGAGCGCGGTGTTAGCAGCTGCGGATGTGGTCTGCGTCTCCGGGGGCGGAGAGGATGAGCGGGACGCGCGACGTACCCTCCTTGCCCGGCGTGGGGCCGAAGTGCTTGAGTCCCAGCATCGTCAGCTTGTATATCGTCGCGAACCTCGCGAGGTTGGTCGCGTGCTTCCGCGTCGCCCGCAGCACCAGCGAGACCTTTTGCCGGAACCTGTCGCGGCCGTCAGCAGCCGTCACGGCCAGCCGGGGGGGAGGGGGTCGCGGAGGACGTACGTTCCCGACCGGAACAGGAAGATCATCCTGCGCAAAGCCCGCCACGTCAGCATCTCGTCCGTCTTCGCAGGGGAGTACAGGGAGGCGTCCTTACACCAGCGCGTGCGGGAACCGCACCTTGGTCCCGTAGACGGCGCCGTTGCGCGCCGTCTTGAGCAGCGACAGCACGTCGTGGTACCGCGGGTCGACGGCGATGCGCTCCAGCGCGACCTGCGTGTTTTCCTCGCCGTCAGCGCTCCCCTCCTGAGATGCCACCCGGCGCGCCCCCCGCGCCTCGCCATCCATACCTTGAGAACCTCGAGCGACGACGCCATTGTGCCTCGGCTATTCTAGCCGCGAAGCCGAAGCGGGATGCGAACGGGAGGGGGGGGCAACCGCAACGGCGGCCGGGGACGGGTTCAGCAGCGCAGTCGTTTCCCGAGTTCAGCGCATCGGAGACGGGTTCGCGCGGGCGGGCAGTGTCGCGGGATTGAAAGACGGACGCTGGGGGTGAGCGGGTGATGTAAGTTGGTGCTTGGAGGTCGGTCGGTCGTGGAGAGAGCCTCGGGACGGCTCCGCTGACCAGTTTGAACGCGGCACAGGCGGTCGGCGTATCAGCGAGCGCCCCGCGACGGGCGGATGACGCACTGGCGCAGCCGAACCCCGGACTCGAATCCAATGCGGAAGAACCCCCGTCCTGGGCATTGGCATGTGATCACTGCAGCACACTGGCTTGCATGTGCCATTGCAGCACCCAGTTTATTCGAGTCTCGAGCAGCAAGCCTTCATCAGCACCACCGCTCGTGCGGCTCCCTCCACTTCACGCCCAGAATCTCAAAGATCCTCCTCTCGTCCCGCCCCTCCACCAGCACCCCCTCGCTCACCTTGCTCCGCTGCGGCCCGCGCAGCGCATCCCTGTACAGCCCGCGCTGGTTCAGCCGCATGCCCTTCTTGGACGCCAGCAGCCGCATGCTGCGGTTGAAGATGTCGTTGCCCGTGAAGTAGATGAGCGCGGCGCCCCTCTCCGTCTCGGGCACCAGCAGGAAGTCGATGCGCCGCCACGTCGCCCGGTAGCCCTCGTCGTCGTTGAAGCCCTTGATCCGGGGCAGCACGCAGCAGCCGTGCCACTTGCTCCCGTCGCTGCCGGGCCGCGAGGACGCGAGCCGCGCGACGAGGAACCTGTCCGACTCCAGCTGACGGACGAGCTGGTCGACGAACTGCCGCAGCTCCCCGGTCGATGCCGTGCCGCACTTGGTCACGATCAGGTCAATGTCGTGGGAGCTGTCCGCGCCCCTTCGGTAGCTTCCGCCGACGATGAGCTCCACCTCCGGATCGATCCGCGCCGCCGCTTCCCTCACCACCGCCCCGAGGGCCTCCACCTCCCGGCGCGGGATCCTCGTGTTCAGGTCGTCGTAGTGCTCGACGCCTACCGTCTGGCTCGGCGTGAGCTTCGCTCTCTGCACCAGGTCGTCCAGCGTGCGGTGCCCCTGCGCGATCCACTGCTCGGTCTGCTTGTTCCCAACGCCGTAGATCTGCAGGAAGAGCTGGCGGATGGCGTCCACCGTGTCGTCCTCCGCGTACTCGAGTCTCTGTAGCCTGTTCGTCGTGACAATCTCCTCGATCTTCTGGGCTATGCGCCGGCCGATGTGAGGCAGCCGGAACGCCTCTTCTTCCGTGCATATCTTGACCTCTTGCCGCTTGAGCGTGGTGATGGCTTTGCGGTAGCTCATGGTCCTCCAATGGTCGTTGACCCGGTTGTAGTAGTTGGCCATCCTCTGCAGAACTTCAATTGTACGCGCATTTGGGTTATTTGCGCCGGCATCTTTCTCCCCGGCCTGGTTGCAGGCGAAACGGTCCTCAAACTTGGTCTCCTTTCGTCCTGATCGCAAACGGTATCTCGTGGCCTTGTAATCGCGGGTATGTTCCTCCTCTGAATCCTGAATCTCTTCCAATAACTCCGACTCCGCCACGGACTTTCCCGCTACAGAACGTGTGTCATCGTCTTCCTCAATGTCCAGCGGGAGGCCCTTGAACTCCTGCATCATTGAGATGTACTCTGACAATTCGTCGTTTGTGTCATCCGCCCGTCGTTGAACGTGAGCCCTGCTCCTGGTGCTTGCATCAGGAGCTGCTGTTGCGTCTTGGCCCAGGTCAAGCGTGATCGGCTGGGAATCCATCGGCACAGGCGTAGCACCAATGACACTCCTCTGAGAAGACTCCTCGCTCCTCAAGGGCGTACCAAGTTGGAGGTGGTTGTGTTTCGGCTTCAGCTGCAGCGACTTGACCGATTCTTCAGAGCTGATGGGAGCCTCTGCATTCGTCTCCTGTTCCATAGCTGCTGGTTGACCGGCTACCTGATACTTCTTCTGGACGTGGTCGAGCAGGGACCGAAATTGAATGCAGTCGATTGGATAGTCCTCATTTACCACCTTGGGCAGACGGTCCAATCTGGAATTTGACGCGGCCTTCTCAACGTCCTTGTAGGCAAGGTTCCGTTCCACCACGATATGCGTTGCCGTTGAAAGCTCCCTCGTCCACGATGCTCCGTACTCCCTCGCCTTGTTGATGCGTAGCCGGCGCGCCGGCGCAATGTCATTATTCGGGATGTAAAAGAATGCCAGGTCCTTAAAGATCTGCTCCTCTTCCGGACGCAGCTTCGGCCCCGAGTCCCGCTTCCGCTTCTTCGCCCCCAGGTTGAGGGACGGCGACTGCTCGCCCGCGCCGGACAGCAGCCTCTTTGACGGGGGCAGCGGCGTCGAGTCGCCACGTCGAAGGATCCTTGGCGCAGGGCGTGTCGAGTCCGGGATGACCGTCTCGTCTATGGCCTCTGGCTCCGCGGTGAGGAGCGCGCCGAGCCGCCCTTTCGTTCCGCTCTGCGTCGCCTTGATGACCTGCACGGGCGGTGGTTCGTGGCGCGTGGGCGCAGACAAGACCCTCCTGGGCGTCTCTCGTGGTTGCCCTGCAAGTGGCGCATCCTGATGAGCGGCACCAGGCGCAGGCGGCGTGGACGGTGATCTGAAGAATCTGATGCGCCTCTGCCGGTCACGCTGCTCCCGTGCATCGAGCTCATCGTCATCATCCGCTGCGCACCTGTCCAGGCCCCGCAGAAGCCCAAAGTACGCAACCTTGCTATCCAGAGTCGCCTGTGGGGGATCCATGGTCCATATGGAGGGAGGAAGCCCGTCGTGGGCAGAAGGCAGAGGCAGAGGCATCGACTCACGGAGCAAGCTGCGGCCCGTCCTTTTCAGTCTGTCGCGTATTTATCGTGGCGGAGCAGCATTCAAGAACATTGAAAAGAATAATGTAAAGCCTACGCCTAGGTCCATGTCGACGATATCGCTGTTTAGGAAGACGGGCGTCGTGCTTGTCAGTCTGGGAGACGTTGATCGTGGTCAGTCGTCACTGTCGATTTCCGGGGTGTGGAGCGGGACGGAGGCTGCAGGCGGCAGCGGCCCACTCAAACCGAGCCCCATGTATAAGTCGTAGAGCGCGTGCATCCATCACCAACCACGTCACTTTACTCTACCACAACGAGCGACTCGAAAACATTAAGTCGCTGTCGCTTTTCTTTCTTCGCTGCATATCGACTGATCCAAACATGCCTCTTAACTTATTCCGCTTAGATGCCTTGCCACATCGACCTCCCGCCTCTCATCCATGGCCATACCCAGGGTAATCACCGTCATCCACCAGCCCAGCAGCACCAGCCTGTTCAGCATCCACCACATCCAATGCCGGGAGCAAATGTAGTCCCAATGCTGCTGGTACCTCTCAGGGCTCGCCATGAACATAGTGTAGTAACAGAACTGCAGCGCTGTGTTAGCTTGCACGACGCATGGTCCCTGCTGGGGAGCGAGCAAGTCCTCACCGTTTCCGCAATGTCCAAGAGTGGGGATAACAGCCACAGCATCGTCCAGGTGTGCTTGAACGAGAGGCCTTCCGGGAACCACCACACAAACGGGTCTCTCCAGCCGCCGGGGGAAAGGCAGAACAGGACTGAAAGCGTCATCATGACGCTGACGAGCGATACTAGAGTCGTCACAAACGAGGTCCAAGCACCAGGGTCTCTTGGGTGCCGGATTGGCTCCCGACAAATGGCCTGCAGCCCAGTGGCCTCGATGTCGAGCCTCTTCACAGGCAGCAGTTAGCAAAGCTCGCTCTCACGGGGACCCGTATCCGGACCAACTTACATTCTGTCGAAAGGGCTCCATTGTCCCCAGCAGCATGAAGCTCGCCAAGAGATGCCCGAAACACTTGTGTGCCCCGGAGAGCTTTCCATCCGGTGGCAAGAGATCTACCGCATCAGCAGCATCGAAGACGAAGACACACAAGATGCCAGCGCAGACGTAGTAGACAACGCCGCGATTCTTCAAGACCATCACGGAGACCGCCATCAAACGGTCCTGCAGCCGCTCCTACCGACTGCGGCGTCTTTTCTTGAGTATATGCGAGCCCGGAGGTGGACGTTTCGTAGCCGAGGCCGGGGCCGGCGTCAGGAGCAGGGAATAGAGCCCATGCATCAACAGAGCGAGCATGGTCCATTGGACGATGAGCAGCGGATCATCCAAGCCCTTGCCAAGGGTCGATTGGCAGATGCCGTAGACTTGGCGGGCGGCGACGGAGCAGGCGGCGAGGAGCCAGAAGACGAGGTGGTGGTGCACCGAAAACATGTCGTGGGCGAACGGGGGTGTTCGAAGATGCCAGGACAGGTAGTTGGGGGCGACTGCGAGGACAGTGGGAGGATTGCTATTGTGTTGATATCATGCTCGTGTATTAGTGAGGATGGGTGTTGGGAACGGTAGACGGAGGCTGTTATGTTCATGTCCATGTTCAGGTCTCCGTACGGGCGGGCAAGATGAGAGGCAAGCGAGCTGCTGGTGTGCTTCCTTGATCCATTGGACGCACCTGCAATCTTCATCGGCGCAGCAATCACATGCCGCCGTCTCACGACTTCAACTCAACGCCACGACTTCACATCACGCATTCACGCGGGACAGGCCACCGCACTGTTACTCTTATGCTTGAAGCAAATCCTGTTCGTCTAACCCGCCTACCTAATGCACCCCTTTCCGACTCCTCCTCTTGCCCCCTCATCGATGCAACTAGATAGTACTATAAAACATTAAGTCCAAAAAATCTAATTGCGCAGGCGAGGTACGCATATCGTCCCCGGCCCACGGCTGGTGGGCCGTCCCAAGAATCCATGCCCTCCCCAGCAGCAAGAATGGCCTGTTTCTGGTAGAGTGTGTAGGTGTGTGCGAGTGTAACCCTTGTCCCGCAGAGCCGACCTCCGAGGCGTATCAATAGCCTTAATTGTTGTTCAGGACCGTCCCAGGCCCGTACCGTGTTAGGGCCTACCTCCGTATGGATGCAAGCAAAGCAGCAGCAAAACTCCCGTCGCTAAATGCAGCAGCATTGATTTTTTGGCTCATGACACCGTCTCCTCGGCCCCAAATCAGCCCACGCCGGGCCGTGTTCGTCTCCCGGTTAGCTAGACGACAACTCCGCTCAGGGACTTGAACCGCTCTTGAAACGACTTGGACTGCTCGTCCACGAGAATCTTCTGGAGGCGCCTAGTCTCCCGGGCGGCCGTCTCGCGCTCCTCCTGGAGGTTCATGACGTCGATCTGCGCCGTGTTCATCTTAGCCACGACCTGCTGGATCTCGTCCTCGGCATTCGCGAGTGCCGTTTCAAGCTCCGCGACTTGCGCTCGGAGCGTCTTGATCTGAACCTCCTCCTCAAAGCTCTTGGCCGAGATGGCCTGCGAGGAGCGAGCGAACATCTTGGGGGCTCCTGGCTTCAGGAGAGGTGATTTGGGCGCAGTCATGCCGACGCCGGCGCCACTATTGATACGGCGCAGCTGCTCGTTGTGCGCCTCTCGCAACTGCGAGATTTCCTCCTCGTGGCGTCCAACCCGATCCTCCGACGCAGTCTGCGACGCAACCAGCTGCTCCTCGAGGGTATGAAGGTGTTCCTGCAGCTCGCTGATTCGCTCCGAGTTGGCTTTTCGCTCAGCGTCTCCCCTCACCACTGTGTCAGATAGGCGATGCCGCAGCTCGGTGTTCATCGACAACTGCGTTCGAACCTGGGCTGCCAATTGCTCGACACGCTGGGCAGAATCGTTGAGCTCGTCCGCCAGCTCCTTTTCTCTTTCGACGCTCTGGGACTCGATTGCTGTCAGGCTGTTGAGTTGCATCTGAAGGCCGTTCGACTGTTGCCTGGCCGCATCTCGCTCAGAGACGGCGGCAGAGAGCGACTGCTCGAGCCGTTGCATGGCAAGCTGTGTCTTCTCGTTGGAGGCACCGGTGCCTGAACCGAGTTCGAGCTTCTTGATGCGCTCCAGCGCCTCGGTGTATGCGTCTTGCAGCTCCCTGTAGGCCCTCTCAAGCGACTCGGATGTGATTGGTACGCTTGATGATACACTGGAGCTGCTCGATCGAGCCATGGACGGGGGGATGAGGATGTCCTTTTCCTTGAGCAGGGCGCGGAGCGATGCGATCTCTTCCTCGGCCCTATCGAGGTCCATCTTCAGCCCAACGAGGCCCTTTTCGACCTGCCACTTCTGCTCGAGCGCATCCTCGGCGCGTCGTCGCAGGACACTGATCTCTGTCCGCAGGTTCGAAACGTCCTGTTCGAACCCTGCCTTCCGTGGCGAGTCGGACAGCAGTCGCTGTCGTTCGTTCTCCAGGATTCGAATCTTCTTTTGGTTTTCACGGTTCTGGAACTCTTGTCTCTCCAGGAGATTCCTGAGCGCGCTGTGCAGAGCATCGCGCTGTGCCTCGACATCTTTTAGTCGCTCAGCAAGTTGCTCTCGCGACTCGACCAGACCGTTCTTAACGCTGTCAGATCGCGACAGGCCACTGAGAGCGGGTGGCCCTCGAGGCCGGAACGAGCTTGCCGCCACCGAGTTGGACCTGGACAGAGCGAATCCCTCTGGCGGCCCCCCCGATGAGTTGCGCAAGGACGTGTTCTCTTGCTGCAGGGACTGAAGCTGCTGCTGCATCTTGGTTGACTCATAGGTAAGGTTGGTGTACGAGGCAGCCTCTGATTCGAGCCCCTCTACACGCGCGCGCAGTTGCGGAACTACCTCGTCGCGGAGGTTGTCTCGCTCGTTGCACGCATCTTGGAGCTCGCCCTTGAGCGCAGACAGGAGGTCCTCAAAGTTGTTCTTGGACTGGCGCTCCTCGGACAGTCTCCGCCTCAGGTCCTCGCACGTGTTTTCCAGTTCCCTGACCCGATCATTGGCGTCCATGTTGTTCATCTGGGCCAGGTCCATCTGGGACGCCCTCTCCGAGAGCTCCTTGATCTGCTGATCGAGGGCTTTCCTTCTGGACCTCTCATCTTGCAGTTTGTTGGAGAGCTCCAGGCGGATAGAGGCCTTTTCCTGTTCTGATCGTCTTTGAATCTTTTCGATTTCCTCCCTGCTCTGGTCGTATTCGCTCAGCTTGGCGGAGCTGTACCCCGAGTCGGAGAAGTAATCGCTCGTCCTCTTGCTCGGGGCCTGGGGGTTGCTGACTTGTTCCTGGAGCCGGTCAACGAGATCCTCCAGGTCCATCTCACGCCGGATGGACGCGGCCAGCTCGGAGCTGATGGCCTTTAGCTCCTCTTCCATCTCTTCGACTTGGGCGGATGAGAGGGCCTGTGATGGTGGTGGTGTAGATAGATATGATTCGCAGTAAGTGATGGGGTTCGCTTTCGCCGCATTGGCCTTGGGATTATCAGACAAAGACGCGTTCGCGTGCAGCGCATCGTTTGTCGACCCCTTCCTAGTAGGGGACAATGGCGAGGGGATGGAGGAGAAGTCGGTCACGGACGGTGACTGATTTCCCCAGCCGAACAAAGAGGCAAGCGGAGACGCCTGGCTCGGAGACTTGGGGAGCGGCTTGTTGAGCAGAGGTGAAGCAGCTAGCTTTGCCGACTCTGGAGACCGGGATTCAATGTATGATGTGCGCTCGTCTTGGGCGACGGATGTATCAACCTTGTCGAGATTGAGATGTGGCGGCGTTGGCTTCGGCGCAATCATGAGTGGAGGGGTCGGACTATGATTAATATTACCGGCGTATAGGGAGTCGACGTCGTCGGAGCTGTCGTCTAATGGTTGGGTAGGAGTTCCGTCACGGGCGGCATCCGGGGTGAAGTCGGATCCTTCTGATATCAGATCGTCGTACTCGGACAAGACATCCGATAGCTCTGCGGGGGCGAGATCCGGCTGGGGACCGGATGGAATGCTGCGCGCCTCGGGCGTAGCGGCGTCGACAGGCGCCGGCTTGACGGGAGATCTAGAGGCGCGAGGAGAATTCCAGTCAGCCAAGGCCGCCTCTCAGGCGCGCGGGGCAGAGCACGCGGGAAACGCGAAAGCGCGTAAAGCGCGAGCGCGAGGCAAAAGCAGGCGGGCACTCACCCGCACGGGGGCAGAGATGCCCGGACGGAAGACGAAAAGTCGTACAGGGTCGGACTGTCGACGGACAGCGGCCTCGCGAAGCGGTGGTCGGGCTTGGGCAGCTCGACGTACGAGGTGGGAAGGGCGGGGGAGTCGGCCGAGGAGCGGACAGAAACGATCAGGGACAAGGACGAGGCCGTCGACGAGAGCGGTTTGCGCCTGATGGGACTCCTGACGAGGGCAGCTGGGACCGGAGCGGGAGCAGGTGTGGACCTAGGTGTCGGTTTAGGGGTCACCGGCGAGGGCGCGGACGACGACGAGGGCGCGTCGACGAGACTATTGGACGGGCTGTGGCGGGCGGTAGTCTGCTCGGCGGTGTCAGAGAACGACGACTTCCGGCGGCGGCGGCGGTGGTGGTGTGAGTGGGAGAGCCTGAGCGAGAGCGAGGGCCGATGCTGGTGGTGCGGTGACGGGACGTCTCGGGGGACATCAGACGAAGCAGAGGCGGTATCAGACTGCGGCGCCATCGACGGCGTCTCCGTCGTGGCCGAGGGAGCCTGCGACCCGGCCCCGTCCCCCCGTGCGAGTGGTGATGCCATATCGGGACGAGCGGTACGTGCGTATGACGGACCAGCAACAATGTCTTATCGCCGGGGCATTAAATTGGCCATGGAAAAAGGGACGGTGGTGTCGGCAGCGGACGGACAAGTCGAGAGGGAGTTGGCCATGAGATTGGTTTGGAGTGGCTGTCGACGGTGGAGGAGGAGGAGCTCGGCGCTGCTGCTGTCGGTAGGGGCTTGCAGGGAGGAAGAGGCGCGCGCTGGGCCCGGACCGGCTTAGCGCGCCGTGCTTGGCCGGCAGGGTCGCATCGCCTGTCGACCTGCCCTGGCCAGAAAGGGGCGAGGGTAGCTAATTTACAGCGGCCAGGGGGGGGGATGGATGGATGGATGGATGCTGGCCCGCCCCCAGGCCGCTGGGCCTTGGAGCTCGCTGCTGGGCTGGGAGCACACTCGTACAGCGACCGTTGCAGCGCGCCCCGTGGTTGGCCGGTACCTGCACTAGCGCCAGGGGAGCCGCAACCCCCGTCCAGGGGCGCACTCTACGGGGGCGCCACCAGCGGTTCGTTGGCGTTGGCACAGGCGTGGCGCCGCTCGTGACGGTAGGACGCAGACTACGAGTACCTCATCCCGTACGAGTGCGGGCTTGAGCAGCGGCGGGGAGAAGACGAGCGGGATGGAGGCCCCTGTCCCTGCCGCGACCCTCGATGCAGCTTGGCGGCTTCCTGGCCCCCAGGCGGTTCGTGCTTGCGCCGCGGGCGAGCCTGCGACGAAGCCAAGACCGACGTGACATGACATGCATGGACCCCACGACCGCCCGGAGCCGCCGTGCGTTTCCCCGACGCCTGGAAACCAAACAAAGGGGACAAAAGAAAGCAAAAAAGAAGGTAAAACCCGGTCTGTCACGGGCGTTATGCGTTTCAAACGGCCGCTGACAGCTTGACACGCGCCGGGGGGGGCCTTTTAGGCTCGCTGCGTCGCACAGTTGCAGCGCAAACACATGGCGCGACGGCGGACACACCTCCAGGCCCCCCGGGTTTATGCCTCCACCCCCCCGATGAGCGCCGCAGCCGCCCGTCCAATACGAGCACAGGCAGAAGAGGCCTTTTGCCGCTCGCTGCTGGGGAGGCCCGGGGTGCTGAGCGTGGTGACTGGCGGCGGAAGCGCTGGGGACCGATGCTCAGCGGACGAGACGGGCCACTCGCCGCGTGACCGCGTCCTCTGGGTGCCCGTGGCTGGCCATCGCTTGCTGTCCGTCGTGGACGGTGACTGGGCCCGTCGCCCATCGTCTTCAGCGTCGCGCGTACTCCGTTCTCCGTGCGAGTATCACTTATCCAAGCCGCCCGCAAGAGCGCCCAGACAACGCCCCTCGGTGGGGGGCCCAGCAACCGGTCCTCTTACATGTCTCACTGCCAATCTGCAGTGCGGAGTGCTTCGTATCCCCCTTTCCTCCCTGGCGCTGGCCACGTTGTTGACGGCCGCCCTTTGTTGCGCAGGGCAAATTCGTGCCGCTCTTGATGGGATCATCATGGGGACGCGAGAGAGAGAGGCTAAGAGGCCCGTGTCTGTCCAAAATTGGACCTGGCCCGTCCCAAAGTATAATCTTATTAGTGTCGAGGGATCCGAGTCCACTTCATCTCACGAGCCCGTGGTCGAAGCGCCCAAGGCCAGTGCTTTATTTTAAATTAAGAAGCACCTCGTCCCCTGACCCAGTCAGTGCCTGTCCGCCGACCAGACCGGCACGCTTGGCCCGGCCGGCTCTTCTTATTGTCCCGAGGCCACCATGTCCAACCACCACGGCAGATGCGTGCTGTCCATTCTCTCTATTGACCGCTTCGTCGTTTGATTCGACCGTCTTGCGCCTTTTTTAGCGTGGCTCTTGCTCGTGGGTGAGCTGAACAAAGCAGAAGGCGGAGCGTGTGACCTGCCAACCGACCGGACCGACGTCGTCGAGTCGCTCACTCCGTCCCTGTGCTTACTCGTAGAGACGCGCGAGTAGCTTTCTGGCGTGAATAATAGTTCGTGTACGGACTACCGAATACGAGTACATACTTTCTAGCAAAATTAATGTGACAAGCCCTCCCCCTCCTGCTGTCTGGCAACGCAGCCGGCCAGGACATGACCCCTCGGTGCTCATTCGCCTAAACGCCCATTGTCATTGTATCCCTTGGTCTCTCACAGCACAAGCTTTCCCCTGGGCAGAAGTGCCCAGTAGCCACCGCAGGAACATCTCCGCTGTTGTCCAATCACAAACGTAAATCCTGGCCGGCTGCCGAACACGTCTTCCATCACGGACGCGCACCTCGTGCATCGCCTCCACTGCGGTCCTGTCATGCCTGGCCGGAGTTCAACCCTCTTGAAGAGGTCCACGTAGGACCCCTTGGCCCTCCTCGCGGCCAGGCTGGCGCTGTCGTCCTGTGCCCCGAGGAGCTCAAAGTCGGCAAAGAACAGCTTTGCCGGGTCCGTCTGCGCCCGGAAGGCGGGGAGGTCCTTGGCGAAGAGCTTCTTGATCACGGGCAGAAATGCAGGAGGCGGCGATGTCGCCAGCAACATGCCTACTTCGAACTGTATCTGTGTCGTCTTGATGACCACGTCCATCTGCTTGCCTTGAGGCGCGTTGGGCCCGCTCTTGATCATGGTGGGCAAGAACCGCTGGTAGGCTTGCCTGATGTCTGATCCGAGCACGTTGAGGAGCTTTTCCAGCTCCGAGACGCTGACCAGGCTCGACGCCGTGACCTGCTGCATCTTCTGGTAGGCCTGCTGCAGCTGGGGGTTCGTCGGCTTGCCCGTCTCTGTATGGTCCGCCATGGCCGACTGCCGCCTGTAAAAGTCGATTGCCTTGTTGCTCAGCGCCTCCAGGTGTGCTATTCTACGGCACAGGGCAGACAGGAAGCCCCGGCTGCATGAGCAGAGGAGCAAGTGGAGGGCGACATCGTTTCTCTCGTGCAGGTACGCCGTCATCTCAACAAAACGCTGCGGTATCAGTCGTTGGGTGAAGTTGTCGTCATTCATCAGCTCAAAGAGACAGTCCGTCAGCCATGACAGAAGCTCCAGTGACCACTTCGCGCAGCCCGTCAACGCATCTACAACCTCTGAGCATCCAGCGTTAGCCGCAAGTTTCTACGTCTGCGCAACAACTCCATACGTACCAGGCTCGTCGAGAGGGCTCATCTTCTCCCTTACTGTCATAGGCGTGTTGCTCGCGAGAGTAACGAGAATCACCACGTTCCGGACATTCAGGTCCAACGTCGCAAATTTGCTCTGGAAGGACCGCCGCCGGTTGTCACCCCTGAAGCCCAGACTGTTCATAATGCTGAGGCAGGCTTGCAGCGGCGCATTTCTCATAAGGGCGTCGTGGTGCATCTCCTCGGAGTAGTCGACCTGGATTTTGAGAACGCGAATGAGCTCGCTGATCCAGTCCTGAGTGAATCCTGATTTCGTCAGCACCCTTGTTCTCGAAATGCAGTCCCATGGGCAGGACTTACTCTTCTTCGACGTAAAGGGCTGCACAATCGCAAGCATGTCATCGTAGTTGCTCTGGTGCCACATGGAAGAGGCTGCTGTCACCGCCAAGCCAGCGATGCTGGCCGCATAATGGGCTGTTGCTCTGTTAGCCACAACTCGCCGTGGCACATTGACACGCGAAGACTGTACCTTCGTGCATGGAGTTGCCGATATCACCCATTGGGTAGTGCAGTTTGCTCCATCGGACCTTCCCGTCATCACCCATCTGGATCATGGAGCAGTGCGTGGGCGAAAACGCGACTTGTTGGCCTGGTTAATGTTATTAGAGGTAGTGTCGCCACAGGAGGGGATTGCACACGTACAAGGCCCGTCATCCGTGTAGGCCCAGCCCACTTGTCGCAGGTTCATGACCTTGGAGAGGTCCTCTGCCGCGTAAACCTCCTCAAATGTGAATCGGTCACGGAACTCTACCGTCCCGTCCGACATGGTCAGTATCAGGACCTTTCCAAACTGGATGGCCTGGAAGCCGACGACTGCTTTGTGGATGACAATCGGGTCCAGCTTGCGGAGCTGCGTTGCGTTGGGCAGCTCTGACAAGATGCTGTTTTTGCGATTCCCCAGTTGTTCAAATGCCGGGTGCAGGTTTCGTCGCTTTTCAACAGCCTCCCACCGATCGAGGATGCTTTGAGGCTCTTGGTAGGATCCTTCTGCGGGTACGCGCGACCTCACCGTGACAATCATGGGCGGAACCGTGCTCTTGCCCGTGGTGTCCATGAGAGAGGGCAAGACCTGCAAGTGAGATAGCTCTGCCATGGACGCGTCGTGGCTTGGTTCGTTTGGGCCGCTGTGAAGCCAACTGGTCGAAGCAAGATGCGTCTCGACGAGCGCGGGGTTGAGGCGGGCGTTCTGGGGCATCGTGTTCTTGTCTGACGAGCTTCCAGGACCGCCCCATTGTATTTCAAGCCTGAGGAGCTTCAGTTTTAAGGATTTTGTTGCAATAGCAACCATAAGGAACTCTTCGACAGTGTCAGCTAAGCGTGTGGCGGAGAAGGGGAATGGGTCCTCACTCTTGTCGGAGGCCAGCGCCGCATGAGTAACGAGCTCGTCCGAGGAATTCACGCTTTCAAGCTCCACGGTGGTCTCCTCCATCCTGTTGTTATTTTGCGACCAAATCATCTTCAGCATGCCGCCTATCGTGACGCAGAATAGGGCGCTCTTGGACGAGTGAGGATGGCTGGGTCCTCCTGCGTGCACAAAGGAGCTCTCGTAGTGATACGAGTTGCCATGCTTGTTCGCCGGGCCGTACATGACGTTGTACGGTTTCTAACATCGTCAGACCCATGCGCCGCCGGTATTGGAGTAGGCTTTCTTACCTGCTGGTTGGAGGGTGCGACGGCCAGCCAGTAGCAGCCCACGACGGCGTTCAAGTCATCAACGGCATCGGCATCCCATTTCCTCGTAATGAACGGGTGGTTGAGAGACATAGGAAAGCTCAGCAGGGCGACTCTCCCGACAGCGTCCACGACGGCGAGCTCCGGGCTGCTCGTTACACCCCATTCCAGGTGGACCAGGGGGGTCGCAGGCGTGCCCTTGACCAGCTCGCAGGTGGTGGGCTCGCTCAGGTCCCACGAGCCGTCGTCGGGGTGGCATCTCAGGAAGCGCAGCTGCAACGATTGTCCATCCGGGGTCAAGGAGGCAATGCTCCCCGACCTTGACCAGGCGACAGCCCTGCGGAACTGGTCAGCACGATGTGTCTGTGTCGTCAGGCTCGCGCTGAGAGGTGGACGTCATACTGGCAGCATCCCCGACTCCTCAGCTCGTCGAGTCTCTGTTGGAGCTGCTTGCCCTGGGACCTCACGGGGAGCGACAAAGCGACGTCGTCGCCAAACAGGTCGTCTACGTCGTTGAGGTCCACCGACATGGCATTGTCGAGCATGAGAGGCATCTCGTCGGCGGCCATCGGCACGATTCACCGGAATAAAAGCCGGGCATATAAGTTCGGCAGGGCAAAGTCAAAACTGTCGAATAATCGTTTATGAAGATGGCCAAGGAGACATTGAATTTAAGCGTTGGATCCGTGACAGGAGCTGTCGCGAACTTGGTTCTGAGAATAATTGTTGCGAGTGTCAAAGACTCCAGATGGTCTGGCTGCTAGCTGCAAAGGTGATTGGTAGGCGCCACCTGCCCCAGCAGGCTCGTGAACAAAGTATAGCGGCAAAATCTCGGCATGACGCGCTCTCATCGCAACTTAAACTTAATCTCTCCAGGCGACTAGACAAAACAACACGACCAGATCGAGACTTCGCTGCCGCTGCGCAATTCAGCAGGCGTCCCTGCGCCGACGCTGCTATGGTGTTGTACCAAGGCGTTCCACGTGGCCAATGGCGAGAACCCAGTCGATAGTCACACCTCGCATCTCGGCAATGCTTCGCGTAGGGTAACAAGCGACAGCAGTGGCATGCTGCTGTATTCATGCACGCGTTCCTCACTACAAGTTATATCTGAATGACTTATTCTCCCCGTCCGTCATATCTTCCAACCCATGCACCACATCCGGCGGCCCATGCTCGGCCTCTCGCTTGGCATTCTCTCTTGCCAGCGCAAAGCGCAGACCTAGGGCCACGACGACGCAGATGGCAAAGCACACCATGATGCCGATGAAACTCGAGTCATAGCGGGGGGCATACTTGCTAACGGTGAAAGTTAGAGAGTGTCCTGACGGTGCTGGGATGCTTTGCAACGGGCACTCACGCATCAAACATCAGCGGGCCGATGACATTTCCTAGAGAGTAGCCGATGAACGTGCCAGCAGCGTACACAGACTTCTTGGTGTGTCCGGCGACGTTGGATGTGCCCAGGCCAATGCACTGCACCCATGCGGAAGAGAAAAAGTTGATCAGGTAAAAGCCCACGATGCGACCGGCGCGATTGGAGCTTGGCAATTGCCACCTCGAGACAAGTTAGCATGGTACCAAGGCGTGCAGTAGCAGGGTCAACTCACAACAAAGCGCATCCCAGAATCACCGGGAAGCAGGACACGGCGACAATGTACAGCCGCGCGTTCGCAAAGGTCCTTCCCAGGTACCCGGACCCCAGGATGCAGACAAAGGCCAGGGCGCCGATGGGCAGGTTCAACAGCAGCGAGGTAAACGTGTCAAAGCCCATGCCGTTGAAGACAATCGACCCAAAGGTGGTGACAGCGCCAGAACCCGTACACGACACAGTCGACAGGACCATGATGCCCCAGAGCTGGTAGTCGGTCAACGCCTCCCTGAGCTGATAGGCCTTGAAGTGCCTATTCTCGGCCCCGGCGTTGTTGGCCCGGACTCTTTCCAGCAGCATTTCGCGCTCTGCGTCGGTGAAGGATTTGGCCTCCTGGGGGCTGTCCGGGAACACCCACCACAGGGCGAAGCCCCAGATGAGCGTCACGGCGCCGGCTATAATGTACATGTACTGCCATGGGCTGAGACCGCCCCCGGAAATGTGGCCGAGCCCGTAGTTGATCAGGGGCGATATCAGAAGAGATCCGCCGCTGAACGAGTACCAGTAGCTCGAACGGAGGACCTGCTCCGAGTGGGTATACCACATGCCGACGACAAGCATGATATCGGGGACACGCCGGCTTCAACCAGGCCGAGAAAGAAGCGGTTGGCCAGCAGCCCTCCGTAGGACGTGCACGCCGGCGTGCATAGGATGACGGCGGACCAGAGGATGCAGATGACGGTGCACACGATGCGCGGCGGGAACCTTTGAGCAAGAAAGGAGATTGGGTAGGTACCCGCCATGTAGCCAAAGTAGAAGATGAGCGAAACCCAGCTGTACTTGAGCCCATCCTGGAGGCCGAGGTCCTTCCTGAGACCAAAGATGGCGGCTTGGCTGAGGATGGCCTTGTCGTAGTATTGAAGCGCATATGTAAAGCACAGCTTAGAAGCGTCAGCACGTGTCGGCCGTCGTCTCTGTAAGCAACGGGACGCTCCTCAGACTTACAACGGGCATGAGCTTCCAGTCAATCTTCCGCAGCAGCCGCCGGCCGCTTGCCTCGTCGATTTCGACGGGTCGAGAAACATGGGCCTCCTCGTGGTCCTCCTCGTTGTCCTCCACCTTGATGGCGGCAGGTTTTTCGCCCATTTTGCAGCCCACGTCCGAGATTGAGCTGTTGGAATCTGTGATGGTGCCTGGGAAGAGCGTGTAAGAGGAGACTGAAGAGCTCGCGCGCTGACGGAAGCGAGCGGCCTGGATGTGGCAGACTTTTAAAGAGTTCCCCAGAGTCCAGCTTCCCCAGACTTGTCAACGCCAACCCCGGATTCCCCAATTCCCCGCAAAATGACCAAGGGCATGGTCAGCGATGTCGGATACGAAAAACTCGCCAGAAGTCGGGGCATCGGCTTGTCGGTATTGGCTCACGGTTGCTGCGAGGTTGACCGTTGCCAGAAGGGGCACATCCGACGGCCTCGGCCCCGCCTAATTCCGACAGCCGACCAGCCCACGAGCCATTCCTCATTCATGTTATCCGACCCGACGGCGAGGTAAGCGACAACTCATCGACTCTGCTCTAGACTGACAAGACAATTCAATAGTTGGCGGCTAGTCGCAGCGCTTCGGCTTCGCTTGGGGCTTTCTGTTCTGTTCGAACCTCAAGTCAGAATCGGCACTCAGCTTTTCCGGCGGCCTGGGGGGAATATTTACTTCATGGAATCGCACCTCACCACATCAGAGCTGTCTTCATGAAAGCATGAAGCACTTTCTTGGCCTCACGAGACGGGCATTGCGCCCCCGTGCTGTCTTTCCAAAGAGCTGGGTGGGCAGTCGCGCCGCGTCTACCTCATCTAACTCACCAGGGTTCAACCCACGATTTGCCTATCTCGCGGTTGGTCTTGTGGTGGGTGGCGTCTTGACCGCGTCTGCCACCAGCCCAAGTCCCCCCACGGCTGTGGCTGTAGGGACTGAGCCGAGATGGAGGGAATCAGACCAACGGCGCTCGCCCGCCAGGTCCCATTATGCTGACAAAAAGACGATGCTCAAGGTATGCCACGTCTAGATGCCAATGCTGCTCATGTGCTGAACGGCGACAGGCGGTTGGCGAGGTTCGCGATGCTCTTGGAGACGACGCTGTCAGCTTAGACGAGTCCGACTTGGAAGAGCACGGCTACTCGGAGTGGTCCACATCCAACACAGACTCGAGACCGGTCGCAATTGTTCGGCCGGTCTCAACGGAGCAGGTGTCGGCCGTCGCCAAAATCTGCACCAAATACAAGGTACCCATGGTTCCGTACGGAGCAGGTTCCAGCGTCGAGGGCAACTTTAGCTCCCCATTCTCGGGAATATGCATTGATCTATCCGCCATGGACAAAATCATCGCCTTCCATCCAGATGATATGGATGTCGTGGTGCAACCCGGAGTCAACTGGACAAACCTCAACAACGACATCAAAGATTCTGGCCTGTTCCTGCCGCTCGACCCGAGCCCAACGGCCCTGATTGGCGGTATGGTCGCGACGAACTGCAGCGGCACCAACGCCACGAGATACGGCACGATGAAAGACTACGTCGTCAACCTGACAGTCGTCTTGGCAGATGGCTCCGTCATCAAAACAAGAAACCGGCCGCGGAAGACATCTGCTGGGTACAACCTGAACGGACTCTTCGCTGGGTCCGAGGGGACCTTGGGGATCATTACTGAGGTCACGCTGAAGCTGGCCATTATGCCAACGAGTTTCAGTGTTGCGACCACCACATTCGCCACGATCAGAGAAGCAGCAGACGCGGCCTCTGCCATTATTAGAAAGGGGGTGCCAGTGGCCGCCCTCGAGTTGATGGACGACGTGCAGATGGGGGTCATCAACAAGAACGGAGGCGCTGGGGGTAGGATGTGGGAAGAGCGCCCGACCCTGTTCATCAAGTAGGTCATGTCGCGTGCGAGCATGCCAATGAAGTCAGGAACTGATCTCATTTCCTAGATTCTCTGGCACCCAAAACTCCATCAAGGACAGCGTCATCTCTGCGCAGCAGGTGGCTCAGTCATATCGGTGCAAGTCCTTTGAGTCGGCCAGCACCACTGAGCAAATGGACTCCCTTTGGTCAGCGAGAAAACAGGCTTTGTGGGCGACCCTCGCCATCAGGCCCGAAGGCACTCAGATATGGTCAACCGACGTCGCCGTGCCGCTGTCACGAATGGGTGCATTAATCGGTACGGCTGCCTCCAACTTCACCCGCAGCAAAGCTAACACTGGGCAGAAACATCCAAGGAGAGGGCCTCGAAACTTGGCCTGTTCAACAGCATCTTGGGTCATGTCGGCGATGGAAACTTCCACCAGATGATCATGTACAACCCCGATGTTGCGGAACAGCGGAAAGGCGTCGAGGATTGCGTAAATGCCATGATGGAAGGGGCATTGGAGATGGAGGGAACCGTTTCGGTGAGTCCGGAGGACATGTTTCCTCTGAGCTGCCGCTGACTCGAGCACTGAAAGGGCGAACATGGTATTGGTCTTGGAAAGAAGGTGAGCGCTTTCTGGCTCCAGATATCAGTGAAGGTGGCTAACATGGGATCCAGCATTGCCTTGCCAAAGAGCTCGGTCCAACAACCATGGGGGTGATGAGAGCCCTGAAGGATACTCTGGATCCGCAGTAAGTCACGGAGCTGTTACTCCTTCATCAGCGAAGCTAACTCGCATCAGCTGGCTCTTGAATCCGGGCAAGGTTTTTGACGAATAAAGGTGGTACCGCTGCGGCCTTGCATGGAGGCCATTGAGTTGGGAGAGTCAACAATGGCAGACGAAAGTGGAAGGGAGGTGAAGTCACTGTACATCTTTAGACAATAAATAGAGATCTGTGACACGGTTTAGGCAGATGTTGCCGGTTCCCAACGGCAGGATCTTTGTATATGGATACCTGATACCTAAACAGGCGAGACGAGACGACTTACACCACTCGTAGATGCCTTGCTGGGGCGAGACACGTGACTGCCGCACCATGTGCCCAGCTCTGCTCTGCACAAGTTCAGTAAACTCCAGTTTTTATCAGAAAGTAGCTTACCTGCTTTATGGTGATTGTTGATCTTGATTGCTGTGCAGCTCAACCAATCGTCCAGGCGCGTCGGTGAAACTGTGAGTCTTGTGGATACCACTGCTCGGCGTCCTCCAAGGCTCCGAGGCCTCCACAACGCCACCCTTGGTTCGAGAGCTGCCGAACCGTCAACCTCCCACCAGCCGCAGATGGCCCCGATGCTCCCTCAGAGCTGCAGCGCGTGACGGGCTTGAGCCATGAAGAGAAGAAAGGGGGAGGGTGACTCTAACGAGGTATCTTTTTTGCCGATCAACCAGACGGCGTCGCCTCCGGAGTCGAGACATCGGCGGGCCTACAAGTCCTGCGAACGCTGTCGGAAGCGCAAGTCCCGATGCGAGCCGTTTGAAGGACAGCAGCAGCCATGCAGGCGGTGCGCGACTGAGAACCACGCCTGCGAGTTCAGGTCGACAAGGAATGCTAGACGAAAAGCGACGCAGGGCGGTGTCTCGGCCTCTCCCGAGCAACGGCAGCAGCCGTATCGACAAGATGCAGCGCTGGACGGGCCGCGCTCCTCGCCGCGAACTCCGTATCATGGCCATGGCTTGCGCAGCCCTAGCATCCCCGGCCGTATTGAAGATGCGTCCCGGGTCAGCATCTCGTGGGACAATACGGAGGGGGCCCCGCTGACTGATGCCTCTCGACATGTCCAAACCCCCGCGGCTGGCCCGGCACCGCTCGACGCCAGGACGAGAGTGGTCTCGACGCAGCTACACAATGCAGCAGATGCCCTCGACCTTTTGACATTCGCAGCAACAAGCAACCAGGATGTCGAGCATGACTCAACTCCGCCCACTGGTGGCAGGCAAGGCATAGAGAGCTACGCCTCTCCGGCACACACGTCTGCCGTGAACAGAGCTGCGGGCCAGATGAGCAAGGAGCAGTCGGCATGGAGGAGTTTTGTTCTTGTCAAGAGGGGTTTGGTGTCGAGGAGCGAGGTCTTTGAATATCTTGACTTCTTTTTCGAGACACTCTGGCCCTTGAAGCCAGTCATACCATCCTACTACCGGGACAAAGCCAGGTACAGCGTCCTCGCCAAGGAAGAGCCGCTTCTGCTCACTTGTCTGGTCACTATTGCCTCTCGATACACGCCCCTATCAGGCCCCCATGGCGAGATACGCTCAGAAAGGATACACTGGCAGTCGTGGAAGATACTCCAGAGATACCTGCAATCCGTACTCTGGGGCTCTACGATTACCAGGTCCCTGGGCGCCATCACCTCCATGCTGCTGCTCATAGAATGGCATATGAAGTCTGTCAACAACCCGATGGACTTTGCAGAGGCTGAAAACGAAATGTCCGAGTTTGGCGAGGACGTGTCGAGATCCGGCAAAGACTTGACGAATGGAGCCCTCTCGCTCACTGGGCAGCAGCGATATGGCTTGACCTCGGTCTTGGAGAAGCTGAACATTGTATCAGCAGCGTACCGGAGCAATAAGATGTCCTGGTACGTATGAGGGCACTCGCACAGGGCAGGATCTGAAGTCACAAACACCAGGATTCTAACACTGCGGCGCAGGATTCTCCTCTCCAACGCGATTGCCCTTGCCCACGAGGGTTGCTGTTTCGAGACTGAGACCAGCACGAGCAGCCTGCCACTGGAACCCGATTCGGTCAGGCAGGAGTGGAATCGTCTAATATGCGTCTTTATATACCTGACAGACGAGAGTCTCGCCACGCGGCTAGGTTTGGAATCTCTCCTGCCCGAGCGATCCAGACAAATCGTCAAAGAGCGGTTCTTCACATCGTTTGCCAACTCACTACCCGATAGCCTCCTGTGGGAGGGCTACTTTGAACTCTCTATTGAAGCAAGAAAAGGTCGCGAGCTATTGCATTCATTTAGAAAGTCGGGGATGGGCCTACCCGGTATCAACATGGTTCCGGACCTGGAGCATCTTCACCGAACGCTGGACCGCTGGAAACGCCACCACCTTCATATTCGACAAGGTAAGCAGAGCTTTGCTCCTCATTGATGGTAGGCGGGATAATTGAATGATATCAGATGCGAATCCACTCCTGCGGTCATGCTTGGACATCGAGTATCAGTACGTGGTCATGTACAGCTTTGCACCAGCGTCGCAGGCTTTGCAGACAATTTCGTCGCAGGCTGCAGGAGACATGCTCTGGAGTCAGACCGCATCTGCTCTATCGAGACTCGCCTCTCGGGCAAAACAAGCCTGCTGCGATCTGTTATCGGTGGTCGTTCACACTCTCGGGCCATCCCAACTTCTGACATATGTGCCCGTCCGATTCTGGCTGTTCATTGTAGCAGCGAGCCTTCATTTACTCAAGGTAGCCCAAGTCCCGAATCTCGTGAGTTGCGGCACTGACACTGCTTTCTTCAGGAAACGCTGACGGCATGTCAAGATGTGCCTGATTCCAATCCCAACATCCAGCTTCTGCGAGATGCCATCGCAACAATCCACAACAGTTCTCCCGATGATGCGCACATGGCAATCAGGTACTCCAAGTTTCTGGGCACCATTCTCAAGGCATCACTGCAGGCCTCGTCCAGCTCCGGGGTGGCGAGACAACAACCTCCTTTGAACCCAGAGACGGGCGGCACGTCCGATACCACTTTCGACGCTGACGATTTCGCTTTCGGCTACGATTTCGACGACGTGGGGACCTGGGATTTCCCTCCGGACTTTGAACCGGTTTCCAACCCTGTCGCCTGGTGGGACACGTCTTTGGGTAGGTCCGGACTCTCTCGGTTTCCATAGGCAACCGAGATGAGGCTCGTTTACCGTCACCATGCTGGCGGAGCGATGGAGCTCGCAGCAGCCTCACAAGGCGACCGACCCCGGATTGAACCCGAGGCTCCAGGTCAGCCAAGGAAACAAGAATATCTCGTGCCTCCACTGGACAATTCTGCTGAAGGTCCCGCAAACGGGGTGCGAAGGTGGATAGGCATTCCGTCCTCTCGGGTTGTCAGCGGTCCAGACTGCGACCGACCGACCCACGGTATTGATTATTCGTGCGCGGTATGATGCTTCCCAGGATTCATGCAACACGACGGTTTCGACTCTAAACGGCCATTTTGCATAAGGGTCAGGGTCAGAGTCAATATCGGTTGTTGCATCGATGGCGCAGTCCGTGGCAGTACCCCTTCGGTCCGAGTCGGTCAGTTCATTCAAGCTACCAAGGCTACGGAGTACAAAGATTCAAATAAGTAGTTCCCCTGGAAGGTTCTTTTGTTCCGTCGTTTATTCAACGGGCGAGGAAACGAGGTGGTGATGATCCGGCTCACACGAGGACGATGGGCGTTGTTGCGCGCGCCGTAGGAGGTGGGATCGACCGACGGAGCATTTCTGGCGTGTCTACACTGGACTTGTGGTAACTTACGAAGCATCGCAGGCTAAAATTGGTTCTGGCAGGCGGGCAAAATTTCTCGAAGGGGGCTTTACTTCCCGGTGCAATCGGTGACGTCCAGGGGACATCCCGACACTCCGTGGCGACTACAGGTACGTACTCCGTACTCGTACGAGTCCTCGTCCGGCGGCGTTGGGGACGACGTGGTGGAGGGAACTGATGGGTCACATTTCCTAACATCCTTGCCAGTGAATATCAATGAGTACTAATCCGTAGTCCACTAAGTTCCCCAGTGCGGGAGCCGCGGCTGCTATCAGGGGTATCCTCACCAAGCAGGTGGGAGTCCAGGGGGGAGAATGACGATGGCATCATGGCAGTGTTGATGGGCTCCGCAACACGGGCAAAGTGCGACGATTTGCTCCTACATCGGCAAACAGCCATGAGCCTATCTGCGGCTTTTGCCGCGAGCAGAACTTTGTTGAGTTCGAGAGAGATCGGACGAGACGGACGAGACGAGATGAAACAAGAGGCGCCCGACAACGTGGCAAAAGGATAGCAATTCGCGCCGATCTGTACATTATGTGGGCACATGCCCAATGGTTCAACGGCTCAATGGTCCTTGCTCTTGCCTGCATGCGCCACGTGTAACGACCGACGACGAGTGACATTCAGGAGCAGCGACGGCCTGCGTCGATCAACGGCGGAGCTGGTCGGCGGTGACGAGGAACGTTTTGTGACGAGGACGTTGGGCGTCGTCTCAGGCGCCCTACCTGACCGTCAAGTCTGCAGGTTCGTTCAGGGCGAGGTGCACGTCCGTCGTCACAGTGGTGAGTCGATGTCTGATGGCCAAATGCAAGAGCCAGGTTTGCAAGGGTGGCGTTTGGGGTCCCTTGGGGCAGGATGCAATGCAATCTGTCGACGCACAGGCAACCCGCACATCAGCAACAGGATGGCACGAGCCAGCCCGCGGCCTAGCATGGGACGGCGTCAAGGTCCGGCGGTGGATGGGATTTGAGAATCCAGGCCTTCCCAGCGGCACGGGCAGATTGCCGACGACGCCCCAGGATGGATCCTTGACGATGACGCTCTACGAAGGACGTTGCAGCGCGAACTTGGCTAGAGCGCAAGGTTGGCTCGCTTCTCGGGGCCGAGGTCTTTCACCAGAGAGCTTTGCGCGGTTGACGATCGATCGACAACGATGGCCTGCCTACATTGGGCATTATTAGTAGGAGCGCAGCAGCTGCGGATTGTTCTACATCAGCCATCAAGCTGCTGCGTGGCGAGCGGACTTGTCAGGCGGGCAATCAACAAGGCCAGATGGTTGGATCGGAGGCGCAACGACGACTGCTGTTGGTTGGCTCGGGTCTGGGGATTGGGGGGGGGGGGGGAACCGACGAAG